>JAPYZN010002045.1:0-14154 GCA_030522865.1 Psyttalia lounsburyi
GAAAATTACTATATTGATGGCTTGTATAATTCATATAACTAATTTACAAATGAACGTGATAATTTTTAAAAGTTGTTTAATTTCTATACATTCAACGACTTCAGGGGCCACTGATGAGCTACTTTAATGAGTTTCATCCTCACTGACTACGAATTATCGAGTTTAACTCGATAAAACAGTGAGGACAGGTGTTTTCAGTGGCTAGTGTTGAGTCCGATGGTTACATAAAGGCCACCAGTGCTATATCGAGTTTATTCTCCGCATAAATGCAAGGGGGGAAACAGCAACACCAGTGGTTGAAGGAGTCTGGGGCGACGACCAAGAGCCACTCACAATCAGCGACAAGGAGGAGTCCCGAGAGGTATACGGGAAGAGCAAAAGCCACCGTTGGTCGGCGCTCTGTACTCCACAAACGCTTGAAAAGTGCGCACGTGGGTGGCAAATAAAAGAGCCCGAGGAGAGTGTGTGGAAAGGAGGGGAAAAGAATTAAAAAAACAAAAAGTGGGGAATAACAAGCCGAGGGGGGGGCAGGGACTGCAAAGACTATGGAATATTAAGCATTGAAAAAAAATGCACGAGAGAGACTGGGAAGTGGCCAAGTGGCTAGACAAGCATGACACAGATTTTTTTTTTTTTTTCGCAAGCCATGGAATGGAATTCCCCCATGTAAATTCCGTCGTTATGATTGCAGAAATGCAGACGCTGGCACTTTCCGGGGCTTGCCAGGCGTACTAGGGTCCGCGTTACTCCACGAGTGCGATAATTATTGGATTAATTGGTCTGATACAGCGGCAGGGGTGGGGAGAAATGTTAACAGGACTTGAGGATTTTTTGAACTGGAAAAAACAATTTTTTATCGTCAGTATTACCTCCAAATAAATTACGGAATTCGTGCACTAGTCTCGGGTGATCCTCCCTCGATGAATTGCCTGAGAGTGGGGGTGAAATTATTCACCGTAAATTGGTGACAAAATAATCCCAAGACAATCTCGATTTTATTTCACAAGTTTTTATGGATTTTTCACTGATGGGGATTTTTCTGCTCAGGAGTTAATGAATTTAGGGAGTGGAAAATTTTTAAGCCCTCCCCTGGAAGAAAGCGTGACACAGATTTTTCCTGGAGTCTATTATGACTGCAGAATTATTTTCTCAGGCATTCAGGTGGTGGTGATAATTTTTCTAGAGCCCCTGGTGCATTGACAGGGTCAACATTACTCAACAAGTCGCAATAATTATTCTTATTACGTGCACCATTAACACTTTGGATCTGATTAAAATAATGTGAAGTGTGAGATAGTGCACAATAGCCGAGAAAAATCATACTATTATCTACGAACATTGGCATTACCTGGAGATTTATCGATGCGATATAGCGAGGAAAGTGGAATAACTCTTAATACAGAATTTATCGGTTTTTTTTTTTTATTTCTCCGAGAGAAAAAAAAAATAATAAAATTGCAGAACTCATACACTGGGAGGGAAATGTTGAGATTGTCTCGGGGACATTTTCATCAGTCGACGTAGAACTCCCCGAGGGTGAAATCGAATTATTCATACCGATTTGACGGAAAAGTAATCTCAACGCAAATTCAATTACGTTTTATTATTTTTCACGTGAGGTATACTCTCTGCCTAATCAGCTTATCCCTTAAATAATGAATTTATTGAGTGTAAAATTTCGTAAGAAGCTTTTGCATCTCATAAAACATAAAGTGAAAGTGGTGACGAGAAAAAGTGGAGATGAAAAAAAAAAATCTATCTCTCACAATTTTATTATTACAATAAAATATCCACGGACGACATTTAACGTCACTAATTCACGCAATAATTGCTGCTCTACCCCATTTACATTCCCCCCCCCCCTCCCCCCCCGCCCCCTATCTCCGTATGCGTAAATTATCTCGACATAATTCGAGTTTCTCAACAAAAATCCAGGGGAAAATACCAAAAGGGAATATATTCAGGAAAATGAATGTAACTCTTCGTCAAATAAAATTTACGTCCGGGTGAGAGGGGGTGAGAAATTAAAAATACGTCGTCCTCAGTAGCTTTTCTCCCATAAGCAAATGTATATAGGGTGAAAGGATAAATGGGAATGGGCGAGTGAGCCCAAGTGCCTCAGTTGCAATTAGACTTGCAGAATTGGGTCTCCCTCGGATTTTCACGAGGCACTCAGTGGCGGTATTTTCGGGGGAATAGTCATGAGACGACTTTTTAACGATGATTGACTTGAGCGTCTTTTAAAGATCCCCCAGGGTGACTTGAGATATCCATAAATATGAGATTTATTCCGTGCAAGGACGTCTCTCAATATTCACTCTGTGATTGACGTTTTACCATCTTTTCCGGGTATTCCTGTGAAAAATTGTGGAGATAAAAAATATAACTCGACAGATTTGGATCGGCTGGAGGCTCTCGTGTCCTCCTTATCCGTCGGAAAATTGATTTTCTCGTTAATTCGGTGAATTAAAGGGGGAGTGAGGCTCGCATCGAGTGTATGGAGGCCAATATCGAAAGATACAGATTTCTATTCAGCCAAATAAGGCACATTCAGTCGAGGAGCGGAAGAGTCGGGTTGAATAATGCATTTTACTCTATTCACGTCAAGCTCGTCGGTATTTTCGTTTATGGAAGGGAGATGACTGTTTATTTCGGGGGGAACTAATGGCGGGACGAGAGAAATTTTTTTTTCGAGGATTTATCTGAGCCCTCGAGTTACACCATTTGGGGGGGGATTTATACTGTTTATTTATTACACTTCACATTATTAATTATTTTATTAATATTAATTCCTCGCCTCGCCCCAAAAACCCCTGCACTTTCAGTCTCGATACTATTAATAAAATCCTCTAATCGTTAAAAATACGGGTAATTTTCGCAGCAGCCGCGCCCTTACGAAACTCATTCCCTTTTTTTTTTTTAACCACCCTCCACCCGTTGATTTTTATCACAGGCCATTCTGTCAACACCACTTTTCATCGCGATACTGTTGTTGTCGTAACAAAAGTATGCCATTCAGACATTACACTCGCTCACAAATGCGACATATCACAACGAGCTCAGCCATATTCTTTCCACGGGTGCACGTCTTTATGTGCACTAGCCGGGTTAAAATGTATTTCTCCCTTTTTCCTCCTTTCCATCATTTTTTATATTTTCAGAGCCCGAGGGGGGACGGGGAGAGGGAGGTCGAGCTCGCGAGGGCAATCCATCTCATGTATTATATGGGATTCGTGCTCAAGGGATGTAATAACGGAGAGCGAAAAAATGTGGGGTACGCGGGAGATCAAAGGGAAAAATTCTCAAACGAATAAACTGAAATGTTGGAGTGAGAGAGAGAGAGAGAGGAAATGGTACAGAAAAATTGTGTTTACGGAGGCACTCGGATGGTGGGGAGCTAGGTAGGCGTATGTGCCAGGAACAACTGCGGTTAAATATCATATCGCACTTGAGCTTTTGAAAGCACTGCACACTCTCATTATCAGTGGATTTTTTCCGAGAATTTTTAGCCACTTGGATTTCCATGGGTTTTCCTTGGTTTTTTTTTTTCGTCAAATCTCGTTTCGCCGCTTTTTTTTTTCGAGCTCTACCCCCCCGCCCTCCCGGGTTTTCTGCGCTGTTTGCAAACCCGAGAGTATCTAAAACCTCTCTCTCCCTTCTGCTAACGAACTTGTTTAGCTGTCCCGTGAACCGAGTACACACAGAGTGCAAATGCACTCGTTAATCGCTTCCGTTTAAGAGCTTTATTATCTACAGTATTCTCTTTTTCCCCCCCTGTACTTTTGTGCAATTCTCTCTCTCATTTTCTCGCTTTCTCGCAGTCCGCAGAGGGTGAACTTGGAAAAAAAAAAAAAGAAATGGAGATCAGTTTAACGATGAGGTCTCTCCCGCGAGGAGTCGGAGGGAGTCCGGGGAAGCGTTCAATCGGATAAAATGACGTTAACGGCGGGAGCGAGGGAGGGGAGGGAAAAAAACACGAGGAATTCGAGATGGTAATGAAAAGAAATTGCTTCCATTGGCGTTTTCCGTTATTTGTACTCAAACATTGACGAGACCTCGGATAAAAGATCATAATGTGGGGGGAATGCGACGGAATTGGCGAAAGTTCGGACGTTAATTCTCAACTGATAGAAAAGTACGTCGAGGGGGGATGGGGGGCAAAAAAAAAATGGGTTGAGTCTGGAATTTTCAGTTTTATGGGCGTTCTTGTTCGTTTGTACCTGTTGGTGGAGTTTTACGAGGGACTTTTCGGACGTTCGGCGGCGGTGGAAACGATTTTTTTTATCCAGTCGGCTTGGGAGGGGATTAGGGGATAACTTTTTGGAGGGAGAAACGGGGTTTCTGGATTTTTATGAGGGTAGTCTTGTTTTACAGATTTAAATGAGGTTTTGGGGATGAAAAAAAATGAGAATTTTTTGAAAAAAGGGAGTTCAATTATTTATTTACTCCCAGTGGTTCACGCGATTTTGGTGGGTCGGGTATTGTTTAAAAAATAGCGAAATATATATCGACGAACGTACGCGGGGGCTTCTCGGGGGATCGATCGAGGATGGCCACACGTTCCTCAACGATTCCAACGCGAGAGGAATGGGAGCGAGAAGAGGGGGTTGTAAATAAGTCAAGACTTTACGGTCAAATTCATTATTCAGGACATGTTGGCCCGACTAGGCCGGAGATGAATATGAAATAAGAAATGCAAGGGGGGCTTGGGAGAGGTTACAAATCAGAGGAAGAAAGTGATATGAAACATTGATGACAGTTGGGCCAGCGTTGATGGATCGTCCGTGGGTTCAGTGTCTTATAATTGGGGTCAAACGAGCCCTAATCATTGACAGAATGGGATTACCGATCGAAGGAGGGCGGGCCCACTGGTCTCGGGGAGTGACAGTTTGACAGCAAAGTCGAGTCGAGAGTGAAGAAGATTTAGTCGGTAAGCCAATATCAACAGAAAGAAATCGATTGATTTTTTTTTCTACCGATAATCGGAGACGTTATCTATCAATTTGCGATAAGCAACTGAATCACTAGTGATTACACGGTCAAAACAAACAAAAAACACGGGTTGTAAAACCCGTTTGGACAAGTCGTCACTGAACAAATAAAAAACAAACCAAAACGAGTTTTTGGAATTTAATTGAAAGTAGAGGATAAACTTCGGCGATTTAATTCCGAAATTAATTCTAACATTCTCGGAACAAATCGGAATCGCTCAGTAGTCTGTACTAATTAATCACCCGAAAAAGATGAGAGAAAATGAACGAACGAGGGGAGGCGAGCGATAAGCTTGAGATCGGTCAATTTGTTCATCATTCAATCAATATATTAATTAGTTACTTGGCAAACGCATCGGCAATTGCTCTCTCCCATCGCCGTAATTGATGAGACAACGGAATTGCGGAGAGAAAGAACTTGGGGAGAATAAATACCTCACGGTTCCTCAATTATCTCCGCTCATTTCATTTCATAAAAGAAAATAAATAAAAAATGGTTTAAAAAATGGGAAAATAATTTCACACTCAGTCGAGAGTTCAGACGTGAGCGATTAGTCGCGCTCACTCAATTTCAATAATAATTTTCGCGTGCGCACTCGTGTGCATCCACAGGTGACTACACGGATGATTTTAATTATCCCCTTTTTAATAACGAATTAAATGAAATTATCCGGTGGGATGTGCCTCTGATAGGGGGGCATTACCGTTAAATGTAAGTCGAGTTGTTGCAGGCTATGATTAGGCTTGTCTGGACATTCTGAGAAGTTAGAAAATTTTTATAAAAATTATTTTGCAATTTTTAAGGCGCCTTTCATGGAAAATTTCTGACGATATTTTTTTTCAAACTTTTTTATCCACTAATTTTGCTCTTAAAATTATCTAAAATGATTGCTGTCATAAACAACATATTTCGAGGCAGCCCGGAGAGCGTCTAGTCTCCAGCTCGTTAGCGATGATCCCTCAAACGATATATCCCGGAGATATTCACCGGATAGGGTCTTGCATACGAATGGGCCCCCAGAATAGGCGAGAATCCGATCTCTAATTAAATTTAGATTGTCAGTAGCATCGAGTTTCCATGACAACTGTATGTGCTCCCTACGGGAGGTCCTATTGACAAAACAAGTGCATTTATTTCCGCGAATGATGTCGGAGTTCTAAAAAAAAAAAGTCAAATAAAAGTTTTTCAACACAAAAAAAAAATGGAATTTCAGGAAAATTGAATTTCCGATATTTTCATGGAATAAAACTTTTCATTCGAGTGAGTGAATATTTTCACTCCGATGGCTGATAAAATTCAATAGAGTGACGCACAATATTCCCCTTGATTTTCGAATAATATTGCCATGCACCAGAATTTGCATAATCGATTTAGAAATCAATGGTCTGGCGTGAATAATTCCGATAAAATGAGGATTGATTTTATCGCAACAAATCGCAAGGGATTTCCCGGAATTTCTGTCAAGTAATTTTTTTTAAAAATCCCAATCACTCGATTATTTAATTATCAGTCGAGTAAGGATGTCTCATTACAACCATCAACTTCGTTATCTTCCATTTAATTACCTAATCAATTATGCAAAACCGATCGATAATTATTCACCAGATGAACTAACGGAACGTCCTCCCCACCCGTTTATTTTTTTTTTTTTTCTAAATTCCAACGACCCCCGCGAGTGTAATTGTCAACAATTAAATTCATCGAATCCCCAAGTACTTCAGTGTCTCCAATTTAATAACCCAATCAATTACACAAAATCAATCGATCAGTAATTAAAAAAAAAATGTAAATCATACTCTCCCCTAAACACGAAATTCAACAGATAAAAGAGACTCACTCCCCTCTCAATCGCTTGTTTAATTTTCATTAAACCGACAACTCCACTTTCATTTGAACGACTGTTTGCAATCCAGAACGAGCGATTCCCCTCGGTCTCTCTGTGTGTGTGTGGTTTTAGCCCTCGAGCGAATCCAAGGGATAGCTAGAAGTGGTTGAGGGCATGTGTACACTCGTAGCGAATTCGACGGGGCAAGACGAGAGGCCGAGGGCAGAGGAAGAAGCTGAAGAGAAGGGTGTGCGCTCCCTCTTTTGCGCTACGCTTGGCATGCCAACCATCTGTACTGCCCCCCCCCCTTTCCCTTATGGACGGACACGTCCCGGGCCCTTGGCTCCTTTTTTTCATCTTATTTTTCACTCTACCCTTGTACATTTCCCACTGGCCGGCTGGTGTAGCTCACGTCTCCACTCTCAAACGGCCCTTCCTCACTCGGTAAATCGGCGCTTGTACAATGGAATACACAATGGACTGGTGAGAATTGCGGAAATCATTCGTCGTGGGAGAATTCATTTTTCCAAATTTTTTATTAAAAATTTTTTTCCAATTCTCTCTCGACAATCTCTTCTAAATTTTAATTTTTGGAAATTATTTCTCTTGATTTGCAGTCATTGGTTTTCATTGGCAAATGTTGGCAGTTTAAGCTCACCTCTTGTTCTTAAATTGAATAAATAATTGTATTTGACGTCGCGATAGAAAAAAATATTCGGAGAGCGATATTTTAAAGTTGCCGAAAATAAATAAAATTTCTATTCTTGGGAGAGATGTTTTCTCCGCTCTCAGGAAAAATGACAATACCACTGTTGAACATTATTCAAATGAACATCGTTCGGGTAAACATGAATTCCGTATCTCTCACGTAGCCCGGATTATAAAGAAAGAGAGTTGAGGACAATCTGTTTACGGAGACGTGCTCGGACAATGCCCGTAAATCAGATCTTTCGAGAAGTTTTTTTTCTTTAACCGAGGGCCGGCCCTCATTACAATAAAGAATTGAGTTTGAAAGCAGTCGTGACATTTCCATATACTTCTCGAATGAATCTCCAACTCTGAAGAGTGATTACTTTCATCGGATTCAGCTAGTGTAAAATATCGTTTCAATAACTGGTGAATTCGCATCTGAGGGGGGCTCTCCTCCGTCTCGCCTCCCCCGGGTAATGCAGATTTTCCCCATTTCATTTGCAATGGCGAGCCATTCAACCGAAAAGAGGATGCAACCGGTCACAAAAACATTTAACACTGGGAATCGAGGAATTGAGGCCGTTGAATTGCTTCATTCATAGTTTGAATAAAAGTATTTCAAAGGTACATAGTCCGAAGTTGTACGGCATAAATGAAGGGAAGAATGTTTTCAATGTTTTTTTTTTTTTTCTATGTCGAATGAATTCCTGGGGAAATAGTGAAGTAACATTTCCTGCAGATTCCGGAGCGAGAGGGATTCCTAGGATATTTCCATTCTCCCGGAGTTTAAATCTCCACTGAGACTTTAAAATTCGGATCTGTTTTGTTGTTCAAGTTATCACGGGCAATCTCCAACTGTACCACTAGCTTTAAAAAAAAATCTTCCCGGCGAGATGAAGATTGTCGAAGCAATTAACACGTACGGGCCTGACAGTCTCCCGAAAACCCGGAGGAACCATGCGGCTAACACCTAGATTAAACCCAATTCGTCCCACGAGGAGGTCGTCCACTGCATCCCGGATCATTGACACAGCAATCTTCATAGAGATAAGATTAACAGGCGCATCTCTCTCTCGACCGAAAGAAGAATAACGGCCGAGATAACGTCCCCGTCCTTTGTCCTTTCAAAAATCAACGGGGGTAAAAAGAGAAAAATGATAAAAAATAAAATCCCCCGGGAGAAAAATTAATTCTTTCATTTTTCACCGGCCCAACAACCGAAAAATAACGCCGAGTCTCACTTTATAAAATCCCCCTCATCGAGTGCTTGTACAGCAATAAATTGAAGTCAAATGGGGGGGACAATAAGCGCGAATCCAAAGCGCCAGACGTACAGAATTAACTGAACAATAAATTCGTTAGTCTTTCACGAATATGCGGGCGATGCAGAGAGTTTGTATCCCCATAAGTTAGATATATACATTACATTTCCGAGTTTTGCCGTGTGCGGTTCCGATTCGAGTGTTACTGACGGGGGGGAGGAGGAGGAGGTGGAGGTGGTGGGTGAAAAAAAATTTATCGCTCCGGCGACCTTTCGATCCGTACCACGAGATTGTGGGACGCCGGCCAGGAGACAGATACGCCACATAAACCCACACATGTGGCACATTTCACCGCATAAACTAAAGTCTCGAAAGCCGGGGGAAATCACCTCTGTAGAGGCCATTTCCGTTTGTCGGGCTCCTATCGGCTTCGGGGGGGCATGTGCTAATGCGGGGAGAATGGCCAGTTCGGCCTGGGGATTGAGCTCTCAGCGCCCAGGGGATGATTATCGGTTGACAGATTTTTTTAAACGAAAATATTGATAATCTATAAAACCCCGAATTTCCCTATTTTTGGCAATTCAATTTGAATTGATTGAGTTGATTAGTTCTTGTGAATGAGACGGGGAAAATTGTAAAACTTGTTCGCGAAATTGCGGGAATACTTGGCCGACAGTGGATATTTATTCAATGAATTTTCGTGGGAACGTCAATTTTTTTTTTGGAAAAACGAGACATTCGGTGGCCTTGCTCGAGGCGTCGAAGGACGAGGGGGAATAAAATCGAGAGCCGCCTTCTCTCACGCTTGCCACATGCACACATTTTCATCTCATCCAGAATGATAACTTGCCACGATACGCGAAAAGTTAATCATCACACGTTTGCAATTTTTTTTCATCTCCATTTGCACCGATAATTGTCAATTTGCAATAACAATTGCAAACAAGTCAGTTGAAAAATCCAGACACTCAGTATTCAGTTATCTGTAGTGGGGAATCTCCTCCACAATTTGTGGAAAGTTATTTTATTGGGTTTTCCGGGCCTACGGCCAGTGCCCGACGAAAAATAAAAAATCCCCCCCCCCGGAGAACAAAGTATTGAACGAGTTTTTCATGCCACGGGTAATATATTTTATATCTGGCAAAAATTCACCTCGAGGGCTCATGCTCTCCAGACTTGGTCTCTTTTTTTTTTCACGTCAAAAACTTATATCTCTTCACCCATATTCTTCCCTCTTTTCTTTTCTTTTTCCCCACTTGGTGGAAGGTAAGGGCAACTTTGGCTGGATTTTTCTTTCTTATTTCTCCCGTATTTCTTGGGCTCTTTTTCCATCCCTCCACTCGAGCGTGATAGTTTCGGGCGGATGTGATGATTTTTAGAAAAATCCCGGGGCTTTCAGTCGTGACTGTCGATGGGCATTCTCAAAATACGGAAGTTCGAGGTGTAGTTTACAACTGTAAATCCCGGAAAATGTCATCTGTTTTCTGAGAAAGAATTAATTTTGGAACAATCATTAATTGTCTCGAGGGGTGGAGATTGTACAAGAGAGTGACGTTGCGAAAAAAAATAAAATAAACGTTGGAACAAATGTCAGAACTACGGGGACTTGCATTACGGGCGCTTACATTACGGGGGCTCACATTACGGGCGCCGGGAAATGTCATCTGTTTTCTGAGAAAGAATTAACTTTAAAACATTCATTAATCGTTTCGAGGGGAGAAGATTGTACAAGAGAGTGAGGTTTCAAAAAAAAAAAAATAATAAACGTTGGAACAAATGTCAGAACTACGGGCACATCCATTACGGGGGCTTACATTACGGGCGCTTACATTACGGGGTCTTGTATTAGTTATAAAATGATGATAGGGTTATCGGAAAAATTACTGGGATATTTTTTTTTCTCAAAATATTAAACCAATTCAATATTTTATCAACAATTTCATTCAAATTCTCCCAATTTTTTTGACACTTTAACTACCAAAAAAACGAAAGTCTTTAATTTCGCCTGTCCATAAACTAAACTCACCGACTCCTTAATTCTCAATAGACTCGCTTTTATGCAGGCCCTGATGGCCTCCCGAGTTCCCCCCTGAAATCAATGAAAAACCGAATTGGCGACATAAGGGAAGCGTGACACCAACACAGCATGTGGGGAGCCTCCCGTACATGGACAAAAGTGGGGTCCTTGTGTTTTGAGATGGCACTCCAACAACGGCTGGCCTTCCCTATCCATGATCGGAAGGTTGCCGGCATCAATACATACTGTGGCAACAATATACCTTATATACACATGCGGTTGTGCATCCACTCGGGCTTCAGTCGAGGTTTTAGCCCCGCCCACTCACCGCTCACGGTCTCCACTGACAAAGTCGGCTAAATTTTGGGCCCGCCTGGCTTTTATATTCTGGAAAAGTGCGTTCTTTTATCGACACATGATGAGGGGCTTCACTCGGTTATATATATGTATTGTGAGACGCATTTCCCCCCTCCCTCCCATAAAAATCAACTTCACGGGTGTTCCCTTTCAATTCCAGTTTTTCTTTGTACTTTACAGTCAATGAAAACGAGATATTCATCATGTCGAGAGGGAAACGACTAATGTCCGCAAACATTTGGTCGTGAGGAATTTATTTATTAGGAACAAATAGTGAATATGTACTAGTCAATATTGAATTCATTAGCATTAGGATTTGTTTATTTTGGTGACTAAATTTGGGTCATTTTTGAATGATAATTATTTGCTAAATATTCCTCAGCAATTGTCGTCGCGTCGCACTTTTCATTGCCACTTTAGATTATTAATTTTGAAGAGGACATTTGGATGGAAGTTTTACGCGTAATAATTCGACTAGAGAATTCAATTTATTTCCTCCTCGGTATTTTAGATTTTCTATTCAAAAGCCGACGATCGTCTTATCCCATTTTCTTTCATCCTTCAATGTTAAACTTAAAATACATCCAGATACATTAAGCTTTTTACGCTCGCTGAAAAAAAAGCCCGCGTACCCCTTTGATCCCGGAAGCGAAACTGCTCAGACGAAAGAAGTTGAGGGGGGAAAAAAAAATTGATTTATTCACTCGGCTTTATTTCCTCCTCTTTCTCTCCTCATTTTCATTCTCCAAAGCCGGGGGTTTTCACCGGTCGTGAGTATATGGACTGCCTGGGCAAACATTTTTACATAAATATTTTCAGTTAACGGATATAACACACCAGCTGAATGACGAAAGATTCGGAATGCCTGGCGTGTGGGGGGGCTCTATCGAGTGATCCAATTGTATTTTACTAAATGGCTATTGCACAATGGGCTCACTCGTTGAGTCAGAGTGCGTTGGATTGATAAGGGAATTGCTAATCGGTGGATGTTAACTACAATGTTTCATTGATGTTTAAAATCCGGGGATCGGTTTACCAGTGCTTGATATGCCGGGACACGATTTCTTATCGGGGAAACGAGTGCACTTGGGAATGAACTGGATGCTCTTTATTTCCGGTCGTTTCTGATCCCTCATTTGTCTTAATGAATGGAGATAACGGGGAGGGGGGGGGGGGGGGGGACTGAGGTAAATTAAATGATTAATATAAATTGGACAAATAACAGCCGCTCAGCGAAGAATTCCAAAATTCATTCGTCCGGAGAAATTTTTGGGAAAAACATTTCCCGACATTTCCACTCCAGGATTTTTTTTTTTTATTTCAATTTAAGAATAACTTTTCCCACCTCGACTATTTAATCCTTAATTCTTAAAATTTGCCTTGCAAAAGTGGGAGCCAGTCAACCCGATACCGAGAATCTCTCTATCCACACAAAGAAACATCTCCGATTCCTTTTTATTCCCACATTTCCCCTTTATTTCGTCCTATCTCATTACTTTGTTTTGTGTCTGCGGTATGCTGTCGCCATACCACTGAATCTCGTTATTAGCCGCGGCGCCACGTGTTGTACGTGACGACAAGATTGAAGGCATCAACTGCATCACTGGGTTACGTTGGACAGAGGAGGCACCGGGCTTTGTATCGGTGGTACTTCGGCGGCATTAACCCTAGTGGGTTGCTAGGAGCTCCCTCACCGGGCAAGACCTCTTATTCACCAATTTTTCCCCTCATTTTTCCCCCAAAAAAAAAATATAAAAACCGTTTTTTCTGGTTTTCGCCAAAAAAAAAATTTTTTTTTCAATTTTTTTTTAATTAAAAAAATTTTTTTTCTAGACCTTTTGCTACCCCTTGACGTCGGGCGACGGGGCGACTTGCACTCGGTGAGTATGTGTAACGCACTGTACGTGCATTCCGGTCAAGCGCCCTATGTCACGTTTTATATAGAATGTTGGCACACACCTTGCCCTGGCGCCTTCAGTTTCCCAATCGTCCACAACGGAAACGTTGATTAACTGCGCCTCTTTTTATCCCCGGTATTATTATTATTATTTTTTTCTTGGGTTCGTGGCTTTCCACGGTCTCGCCGCGTCCTCGTCTTACTTCATTATTGATCTTGTGTGTGACCTTATTCCCTCGACAAGCTAATACTTCAATTTATGGGGGCTTCCGGGGTTTTTCTTGAAACCAATTGACGGGGGTTACGTAAAATCAGGCTCAGGACTTGATTTTTTATTTAATTTTTTAACGACAACACTCGCATTGAACCAATCGAAATTCAAATTCGGAGAAATTTAACTCGTGACTTCGGCTCTTGTGAATAATTCCAATCTCGTTTAACGATTTTATAATTATAAACCGTCTCGTCGTAATAAACAAAGTCAACGATATGTTACTACAAAAAAAATGGTTTTAATTTCTCAATAATTTAATTGAAGTAATTTCAATTCCCTCGACAAGCTAATACTTCAATTTATGGGGGCTTCCGGGGTTTTTTCTTGAAACCAATTGACGGGGGTTACGTAAAATCAGGCTCAGGACTTGATTCAATTTATGGGGGCTTCCGGGGTTTTTTCTTGAAACCAATTGACGGGGGTTACGTAAAATCAGGCTCAGGACTTGAGTACTTGGGTTTGTTAGACAGGGAAGGAAATTGGGGGGTTAGTGATTTTTTATTTAATTTTTTAACGACAACACTCGCATTGAACCAATCGAAATTCAAATTCGGAGAAATTGAACTCGTGACTTCGGCTCTTGTGAATAATTCCAATCTCGTTTAACGATTTTACAATTATAAACCGTCTCGTCGTAATTTACAAAGTCAACGATATGTTACCACAAAAAAAATGATTTTAATTTCTCAATAATTTATAATTAATCTAATTTGAGAGCGAAAAAAAATTGAACGACTGTCGCCAATGAAACCTCCCCCGATAAAGAAAATCCTCGGTAAAATGCCATAAAATGGTGCTTTTGTTGTCTCATAATTACGATTTTAATTACATTCCCTGGAA
>JAPYZN010002046.1:0-21133 GCA_030522865.1 Psyttalia lounsburyi
GACGAGGAAAAAAAAAACATAAGTAAACAAGAGGAGTATAAAATAAAGCAGAACTCAGGCGGGCCATAGAACCGGGGGGAGAGGGGGGAGGGGTCGTCGTCGAGTATGACGCAATTACGGCGCAGACTCATTGTTTCATTACGAAGGAACAAAGGGAATCTGGAATAATGGACAAATAGGCGCGTTTATGTAGTACCTTCCCCACTTTGCCATCTCCTCATCTTTCTCTATCATTCTTTTCTCTCACTTGTCTACGTCATATATACTTCAATTATAAGTGTGCCGAATGGTGGGGAGGGGGGCGCTCACCAGGATGCGTCACGTACGTCGAGCCGACTTGCATTCACGTCAAATTTGATTGCAATCAGAATGATTCCATTTTCTTTTTTCAAATTATTTCTGGGATTTTTCTGTTTTGGGGAAATAAAAAATCGATGGAACAATTTGTGAAGAATACTTTTAACAGGATTACTTCATCGACGATGAAGGAAAATAGGTCTCTTGGTTTTTTCAAAAAACTAACGACTTTCTAAGGTCCATTATTGGGATATTTGTTTGAATGTCAATCGTCCTCATTAATTTAGGAGAATAAAAATGTCTCGGTGAGACGTCGCGATTGATTATAAAAGTTCCTAAATCAGGAAAGAAGTCAAGCCAAATATAATACTTGATATGGAGTAATGATGAGCAATGAAAAATTGTAATGAAAAATACGATATCGACATATTTGGGATTAAATTCATATTGAGAAAAATGAAATGTCGTTAGTTTTCAAGTTGAATGTGGATGGAGGATACTGAAGGGGCATTCCCGGGGGGGAAATGCGGCTTTGTTCCCGACTATTACTCGGCCCCACAAGACCCTTAGGATATTATTATATCTCCCAGCTACCACCCAGCGTTCCTCCTGCCACCTCCCAGTCGTTCTTTCTACCTCCTCCCCCGCCCTTCCTCTCCATCGTTCTTGGGGTAGCCTTAATAACTGCGTATTTATTTTATTAAAAGATGTTTCCAGGCTTTCAGCCGTGAAAGTTGAAAAGCTTTCACTTTGTCGATATCATCTCATTGTTTAATTTGCAAGTTAATGGAACATTGGAAAATGGTGAGAATTATATTCTAATATTGTTGTTTATCCGCTGGATGTTCCCTTGGGATGGACACTAGAGAGCGCGATTAAATCCTATCTCAGGCTGGTATTATGTCAAGTTAGTCTCATTAGTACGGCTCGAGACATACTTTTCGTGGGGAAGAAAGAGAGATAGAATGAGGGATGAGCAAAAAAAAAACCAAAATAAGAAGTGAAAAAACACTCACCGGCTTGAGCGTGGTCGACTCCTGTTGGCTCGTTGAACATGCACCACACCCGGTACAACGTGTGTGTCTCTTTTTCCTCACTTGACACTCAGTCGCGACCCTCAGTAACGAGCTCAGTATCCAATTATCACATCAGAACCCTTCTTTTATTTTCAGTAACTTGCCACATTCGCGACTCAACGCAATCATCCGAAATCCTAGCCACAAAAGTCACGTTTTTCCTTATTGAATTTCAGGTATGGTTCCAAAATCGTCGAGCGAAATGGCGAAAGAGCGAGCGTCTCAAAGAAGAGCAGAGAAAGCGTGACGGTAGCAGTGGTCCAGCGTCGGGCTCCTTAGAAGGTTTACCGCCATCATCGTCAAGCGGCCCCTCACCGACCAGTCATCATGACACTGAGGCGGGTAGCGCTGAGGGTGAGGACAATGGTCCAGACGTTGGCACTGGTTCCCGAAGTCCTAGCACAACATCGGCATCAGTGAGTCCCCGGCCTCAGCAGTCCCAGAGTCAGCCATCACTCGGTGGTACAACGACGCCACCGCCGACGTCCGTGAGGGCGCCACTGCCAGCCAGCACAGCGGGTGGCAGTCTTGTTCCGCCCACGGAGAGGTCAGCATCATCGTCGTTTATTATTTTTCCTTATCCCAGAGCGAAGCAACGAATCAAAGAAAACATAGAGAGCGGGAGAGGGAGCGAGAGAAGGGAACGTTAGCCGCTTGTCCTTTGCATTTAAATCGCCGCTAACCTCGGAGGGGGGTACTATAGACTGTTTCCTTAGTGAACGCTAGATATCACCCAGTTGGTGGTCTCAAGGACCACCAAGTGAGGTGTATGTGGCTTTTAAGTCCACTACGTATTTACGCCTTTAGGAAATATCACGGCATTTATAAACCAACTCCCCCCCAAACCTAAATGCGCTCGCCGGTGTCCAACGAGTGAAACGAGTAACTCCGGATGCTCGACACACACCATTTAACAGACCAAGCTTTTTCATTCCATTTCACTCTATTCTCATCCACTTTCACTCCAACCCCTTTTTTCACATCTTGATCAAATCACTCATACGCTGGTCCTGCTTTCGCATACTTTCTGCCACCTTCATTGTTCCTCACGTCACTCGTCCTGAGGATTATTGTATGATCGATCGGATGTCTTCACCTTCCCGCCCTGATTCACTTATAATTCATAATATGTACCCTCTGTCTCAAAATGAAAGGCAACAGAAGTATAATGGTCGGAAGGTTCCACTTAGGAGAAAAAAAGGAATGAATTTAAAAAAGTAAAACTTTGAAAAGAATAAGGGAAGAGATGTGGAAGGGATGAGAAGTGAGTGGGGGCTGCCGGGATGTACTCCTTTCTTGCTCGTCTCCACCAGTTGTAATTTATTTAAAACCGCTCACCGTAAATATATCCTTATAACTTATTCAGGGTTTCTCCTGGAAGTCTTGCTTCAGGCACATGGTGGGAAAGTAGTAAGACGTGGGGAAGGGGTCGGATGGAGGATGGTTGAGAAGCTGGAGGCTTCTCGGAGCCTAGCTGGATTCTACACATGGGTACCTTTACGCCTTTCAAAAATATTTCATCCTTATGTCTGAGTATATCCTTCCGAGGAGACTCTTTTTTTTCCTGTTGAAATTTACTCTCCTCGGATCTGATTCCTCCAGGGGGTGGAGTTATCACTAATGGGCCGGTGTTTATGCCCTCTCAGGCAGACTCAGGATGGTGGTATATTGGCCCAATGTCGGCTGGCTGATTATTGATACATAAACACCGGAAATTATCCTCAAATTCTCCCCGAGATTGACTGAATGTTCGTTGATTATTAAAAATTTAATCTGAGCTTCGATTTGTTTACTCTTCTCTTGCCTTCAATTGCTAATTTGAACAAGCGTTCAATGGCTCCTGAAGCGATAATACCGATGATCTATGAAAATTTCGCCGCAACTTCTCTTGATCATTACCTCTGACCATGTAACATCTAAATCGAGCCAAAGTGGTCGTGTGCAAACGTTTGGAAATAGTGATATCAGGCGTGAGCTAAGCAGTATCGTAATCGGATCCAGCGCCCCTTGGGATAACACACCCACAAATACATTTCCATCATGTGTGAATACTATATGTATCTTCAACATAGATACATGCGGTTCGCAAACTCTCAGGATAGTTTCGTGCATCTAATTGCCGTTAATTATCGCACTTACTTGGGTAGTCAGGTTTGCTCCCCCACCATTTGGAGTTTTCATCATCCTTTTTCACCCCTTAATCCCAAAATTCCGTTCGAAATATGGATCCGTGCTGTTTACGAATCAGCTACATGTACAGCGTACTTGTATTGCTAAGCAAAGAGCAAACAATATTTGGAATTAATATTCAACTTAATCAGTGGAGTTCAAAGGCTGAAGCGTGTGCTGTGGTAGCATCAGCGAGGGGTAACCCAGCTTCATATCTTGTGGCTTAAATGATATCTGATGCATAATACGGAAATTGCTCCAGAGTCCTGTGATGTTGATGAAAATCGTCTCAGTTCACTGTAATTAACAAAATTCTTCTACTGTTCTAGTATTACTGGTGCAGGCTTCCGACCAGTGGAGCCTCCGACGTCGCTGTTCTTCTCACCTCACTTGGCGGCCCAATTCTCACCTCCACTCTTTAGCAACAAAATCATCGGTTCAACATCAACATCCCTAACATCGGCAACCCCAAGTCTGTGGACAGCGAGTGATCATCGGCCCAGTAGTCTTCAGGATATGCTGGCATGGGCGCCAGCTGGTTGGCCAGGCTCGCTCTGCGGATGTTGCAAGCCAGGAAGCGGTGATCTTCACAGAACCAGCAGTCTTGCTGAGCTGAGGCGAAAGGCGCAGGAGCACTCAACAGCAACTGCACTACTTGGAGGTCTAGCTGGATTTCCCGGTGGTCTACCACTGCCTCTGCATTTACCCCTACTTCCACCGTTACTTGGTCTCTCGAGGAGGCCTGAGCATCATCACTTGCCAAGCGTTCTTCATCAAATTCAACCCAGTACTAAAGACGATCCGTAAGGGATTGTTCACGTCACCTGGCAATCTACTTCTCATTATCACTCGTTAGTAACAAAATTATTGGTTTAACATCAGCACTCCTCATAAAAAAATCTTCGGTCTCCAGATTAAGAGGATTTATCGATCAAGTAGACCTCAGGACGTATTAGCATAGGCGATAATGGAGATAGGCTACCTCGGTGGCTGCTGTGAATCAGTTAGCGATAATCGTTATGGGACAAGCACTCTCACTGGATTGACACGATTGATGCAGCAGCACTCAACAGTAACAGCTCTGTTTGGCGGTCTAGCTGAATGCCTTGGTGGTCTACCACGGCCCCTGCATTTGCCACCCCTTCGTCGTTACCTCGTCTCCCGAGAAGGTTTGAGCATCATCATTTGTTGTTCGTCGAAGCATTACATCGGTATAAAAGAGGATCCATAAGCGATCTTCTCCCTTTGCTTCACAGCGTACTTCTCACCACCACTCTTCAGAAACTCAATCATCAGTTCGATACTCACATCCTTACCATCAGCGATCTCAAGTCTTTGAACAACAGACGATCATCGGTCTAGCAGCAGAGCACGGGTGCGGTATTGTCCATCGGAGAACCTGTCTTGTTAAACCTAGGGTTTTTTCTGCTAGTCACACTTCATCGCGTGATAAATGTTGTTCATCAAATTCAATCCGCCACTGGAGAGTTGAAAGTCAGGAATTTTGAGAAAAATCACCTGCTATTTTCACGGCCCTCTCGATGATTATGACGAAGTATTTTCGGCGGTTGTAGGCGAGAAGTCAAAGAGGAAGTGGTGAATATTGTTATCTTCAATAGCATACGCAGAATCGAAGTAACAACAGGACTTTATTTCCAAGACCCGTTCACACTACGCATTCCATTTTTTTTTATTTAGAGAAAAGTTCAAGTACTTCCTCGTGTCACTCGATTATAAAGCAAGCAAGAGTTCCAGATTAAATCAGGACCAAGTTTTTAAGTGTGCCTGATCAATAAAAGAACGTAGGACCATCGTGTTTTTTTTTTGTAGACAAAGAAAATGTGATTGAGAGAATGCGATGGATATCGTATAGATACCCCAGGTAATAGCGGCAATGTCATGAAGACATTATTAATTGAATCAAAGAGAAAACGGCCAAAGATCGTAATCAAAGAATCTAGAGGATCTTTGATAATTAGTTCACACCTTCTACCCAGAAATCATGAATACAAAAAAAAAAAAATGAAACAAATGAAACCAAAACTTGTATAATAATTTTGTCTGATAAACGTCACTGTAATTGGCGGATGTAAACAATAAAAATTTCACAGAAATTAAAAATTATACGATTATAAATAATGCAATCTAGATGATATTGTAGTTCTACGTAATGGTAGTTGTATGAAATAAACTTGTTCTCGTGATAAATGTCGTCTCACTGATTTATTAACCTCCCAAGTAAGCTGAGTAAGAATGAAAGTGAAGCAGAAACTGGAGTGTCTGGTGTTTTGTTGAGGAAGTTTTCAGACTTACAGAGTTAGAGAGTCCGAAGTTTGGCTTTTCACTTCTAGAAATTTGAATTCGTCGCGCTGATTATTCCAAAGAGCTCTTGATGCTTCACTTACAGAACAATCCGTTCAAAGAATCCAAATGTTTGATTGGACGGCCTATCGAATTTCCCATCATGTACCCGGAAATACCTCAGCTCACCCGTACTCCAAGGCACTATCTTAAATTCAGTTGCGTGCCATCGAAACATAAAGAAGGAAAAATCACTCTGAAAACGATAGACTCCTAAAACGCGAAGAAAGAGAAGAAAAACTGCCAAAAAAAAACGTGTAGACCAAAAAGAGTCTCTCAAATAAAACTAAAACATTGTAAAGGGAATAAGGGAAACCGGAAGAAGGTTGGACGAGGGGTTTTCTTGGCAATCAATGCTCTCCCTGAAGAAAGAGCTTTGCTTCCCTCTCTTTTCCAACCCTTAAAAAAAAAATACACGTAGCCCTCTTACCACTGGGGTAGGTTTGAGTGGTAAAGCAAGAAGGGGCTGGTCCGTCTTCTCGTCCAATCAGAGAAGAGACGCCATTGATCGGCACGTGGCTTTCCCTAGTCTCTGAGTGGGGAAGAGTCTCTCTTCCCAACCCTCTTAAATCCCGCTCGGAGTGGGAGAGAATCGTATTTTAGGAGGACCCTCTGGAGAAGGAAGGGGAATTGCCGGGGTGGGCTAGAGGAGACAAGGGAGGTAGGAGCGTTCTGCACACTCCGTTACACTTACTGGTAAACCGTATTAATCAACGACATCATGGTTTATCCCCCGTGCCACCTCGCCAGCTTTCGTCCGCCCCCTCCCCTCCCCCCCCCCCCTTCACCCCCCAGCTCCCTTCCATCTCCGTGACTACTATGTATCCCCCCCTTTCCCACCTCATACCATACTGTCTGTCTTACAGCCTTCCAAAGGTTCTCTGCTCCTTCCTGCTACCTCACCTCCCACTGTACTCCTCACCTCGCCGTGAAGCGTTTCAGTTTGTAGAAAGATTTTAGATGGGACGTAACCAGGCGCCAGGCCACTTTGCTAGAGACGATCGACTTTTAACGACGTAGTTCGATACGCCCCACATGACTACATCTCAATTTTCACATCACCTTTTCCATTGAATTGAATTTGGTCAGCATGATGATGTCAGTAAGATTGTAATCCTTTGTCAGCTCAATCTACGATCCCCAATGAAATCTATCAAAATTTTCTAGTGAATTCTTAAATATAATGGCGATGACAAGAACATGTTAGAATGTCACTCTCGTACTCGCTCATCTATCACATCAAACTGAGATCGCTGCTAATGAATTCAGACGCGCGGTTTCTTGATACATAACACTCGGGGGGGAGAATGAATCGAGCAAGAACATCAGTTGGTGAGGGAAAAGAAGGGGTCAAAAGGGGGGGAAGGGATGGGTGACGTAGTGGCAAAGTCGATGCCAGCAGACAGTGATTAATACTAGAACGTCGTCCCGCAGACGTTTCGTCTTCTATCCTCACCACCACCTTTTAACTTGACTCAATCTTTCTTGACTCCCTCTTGTATCAGACTCCACCCACTCTAACAGTGGTAACCCACAATCGGCTTCTTCCTTCTCGGCTTCTGTCTCTGTTTCCACTCACTTCATCCCCTTTTCTTCCTCCATCTCCTTTTTGCACTAACCGTAAAAGGTTTTACGAAATTCATTGTCAGACAATTTGCATGTCAAAGCTCAGATGGGGCCAGGGGATGGAAGAGTGAAGGGTGAACGTGTGGAAATACGTTTCCTTATTCTTCCTCAGTCATGTCTGACGCATCCACCTCTTCCGGTCGCCAGTTCTGATTGAATTAGCAACAAAGTAACGAGCACTTTGCGGCTATGAAAAAAAAAATGGAGAATGCGAACTTTTTAGTTTTTCATGATTTTTATGGTCGGTCGCTTGTGAATGAGATTATTCTGGGTGAATTATTGTTAATAACAATGGAGCAATGGGAGAAGCCCTCTTCTAAGGGATTTTTCTTTTGGGTTATGCGGGAATATTCCCGGCTGTCCCGGAGGAGCGTTGGAGGGATTGGAGTGATGGCGGAGGGCTGGAAGTGAATTTATCGTCTGTCTGTCAGAGCTAAGGGGATCAAGGACCGCAATGATTTTCAATTTTCAGACCCACTTTTGTTCTCTGTATAAGGATGTGATATTGTTTGTGGTTTAGCATTCATTTGGGCATGGCTCAGAGTCTGCAACGGAAATACCTCACAGAATTTTCGACACTTGCAAAATTGTCAACTCGAAAACAATACTTTCCCACTTAAACAATGACTTTTTCCTCAGTATTCCTCAGTATTTAAAAAATTGTTCTCCAAGCGGTGAAGCCAACCGGATTGACCATAACTTACCAGTATAATTTTAAATCCCGTTGAATAATGGATCTCGTCTAAAATCAATATTATATCGAGACCGTGATGAATATTCCTTCATCCGATATTTGCCATCCATATTTTTTGGGGATGAAAGAGAATCCCAAAATTCGACGAGAACTTGAAAAAAAAAGAAGATGAAATGTGGTAACAAACATTTGAAAAGATTTATTTGCCGAGAATTAATCGAGTGATTGAGTTGGTGTTTGCTGTTTCCGCTTCCATGTTATCGTATGGCTAATTGCCAAAACTCACTCATCCAGAATTTTCAACTACACAAAATCCTTCCTTCATCATTTTTATTTCTCAGTGGAGCTGTTTAGTTTTTTTTTTTTTTTTTCAGTTGAATATGAACCAATTCAATACGGTTGGAGCACTGCCGGGCGGACGCCAATTATTCAGCAAATGTTATAATTGGTGCATTCCATTACGCTTAATGGATCGCACTTAGCGGCTACCGGTGTGATTGGGTGGCGGAAAGAGGAATGGGATAGAGGGAGGGAGGGGCGGTGAGGGGGGGCTAGGGGGTCGAAAACGAGCGGGTTCAGGTGCAGAGCCTCTGGCAAAGCGCTGAACCAATCTCGATAATACTGCGCCCATGAACGACGGATTCACGGGCTGGTGTACCACAGGGGATTAATTGAAATTCATACTATTCTGTATTTCGGGTTATTTACTTGAGCCCGTCAATGCTAAAGTGAGTGTTGAGGTTGTTTTTTTAATTTTTTGGGGATCCGGATAAGTTCCATTGTATGAGGCAGTTACGCCCCACTCACGTCAGGCGACATGTAAATTTTATTACACATTTGGATGAAAAGAAAATTGTGAATTTCCCAGACGTACTGAGAACCCGCCGCAGGAGTCGATAGTCTGGCTAAAGTCTGACTAAGCCCCGATTAAATCCTAATTTAATGCGGTCAGCATTTCGCGACCGAACGTATTCATTTTTTTTCACCAGATCTCCAACGATGATATGGATGACAACATATTAAAATACCACTCTCGCCCGTGTCATTTGGCATATGGAAATGTGATTATGCATTTTTCATTCAAAAGTGACTAGAATTTCTCCTCTCGCTGTGTTCATCTTTTGAAACAACAATTACTGAACCACAACTGTCCATTATCCCCGAACTACTCGATGATTTTTTCCACAATCTATTGACGAGTGTCTCAGGTGCGTGCCATGTGAAGCTCTTGAATTTATAATTCTATTAGATCGAGGGGGTTGTACCCCAATGGCTGATGAACGCATGCCACCCGGACAATATTCCCATTCTCACTCGGGATATTGGGGTGTGCGCGGCGTGTGGCAATACTGTCACCCGCCACGCGACTCCCATACTCCTAGTGGGGCTCCATGGTCCTCACTTCTCCGGGGGTTGTATTGTTTTGTCGACACACGCTTGCATCACATAGTCCACTAGATGTTTCCACCTAAACCCCGGGCCTCCCCCTCGTCGGTTGGAGGTAACAGAGTGAGACAATGCGGAAAACACCGGTCTCGATTAATTTATGACAATGGAGCTATTGACGTATCAATAGACATGGTGGCGTTTGTTTTTTTCTATGACGATTGAAGATATTCGTCGTAGATTACTAGCTGGTGACAGAATGGCAGACTTCACCATGGATGGGATCCTTTTTTCCACTTTGAAAAATTAATTATTCTGGGAAAATCTCGTCCTACCTGAAATGGTTAAAAAATTTTGGTCCTGAGGTAACCAAACGGATAATTTTTAAGTGGAAAAAATCCGGGAAAATAATTTAATCGGTTTTCCAGTTACAGAGGGGCTTTAATGAAAGTCCAAACTGAAATAATAAGCCGTCTATTATGAGATCATTGAAGTCAGCTCGACAATGTTGGGTCGATTGGAGTGATGGGAAGGGGGATTGGCTCAGTAGCCGCAATTGACGAGTCGGAAATTATGAAGGCAGGATTTCAATATAAAGCCAGAGAGGTAAGGCTGCTATGGTGTTAGCTGGTACGAGAACTCATTCTTTGGATTCCCCATTGAACAGTAGTTGAGCTAATCCCTTGATCCACCAGTTTAGGATTTGGAGAGATTTAATTTCATTTGGTGTCCTATCAAATGAGCGGGTTGGTTATTAATTCAGGTATTAGCTCTTAGAAGATGATTGAATATTGACTCCATTATAATTATCGATTATTCATTGCCTATAGGACAGTAGATGAAGGATTATTTTGAATGCCGTATACTTTATCTGTTAAATTTCCTGGGAGTTAGATATACGTTCAGAGGTGTTGGAGTTTGCTTTTGGCTGCTACAAAACTACCATGTCCCAACCGCAGCTCTCGGATTACATTCATTTCCATCTTCCCTCAGCGGATAACCTTCGAATCTGATGTAATGTAGCTACTCTCATCTACTCATCGCTTTTTCACGTTCCTAATGGTGCCCCTGATTTATATCCTCGAATTAAGACCGGACGTGCAGTCTGAAGGAGTCAAGCGCAAAACGCCCTCTCCCGGAGTTCAGCACTACCATCTCTTTGTTCGATTATCTTGAGTGGCATCGAAGATTGCACGTGTCAAATTGTCTTCACCATCCGGTCTTTCTCGGCCATTTCTTCCAAATAATAGTGCATTAGAGAATAACTGCCCAAATATCGTTCTCACGAAGTATAAAATTTGCCTTTGATCATCTAAAAGATCAATGGATTAATTTTTTTGTACCACTTTTTTCATTGTCGTTCCACCCAGCCCATGATGTCTTCATTCTTCGCTCTCTTCCAACGATCAAGTTAGGCAGGATTGTTTGTGACACGCGAAATCATGAAGCGTTCCACATTTTTTACAACAGTTGGGAATTAGGTAGGGGGAATGCGTTGCACATTTTTAAGGTAGGACAGTGGGATTAATGGATGAAGGGATTTTTTGGTACGTGGGAATTCCTTCTCAATATATTTAGTCCAGAAATAACTGAACAAAAAATTCTGATATTTCCAGACCGGGAATCGAACCCGGGACCTTCTGATTACCAGTCGGGTGCTCTTACCATCTGAGCTATCCGAATATATACTGATTTCCATTTCAATTATCTGTCAATATTGAGCCACGCCGGCCTTCTAACAGCAACTATTTTACAACAGTTGGCAATTAGGTAGGGGGAAAGCGTTCTAGGATTTCAATATTGGTTCAAGCTAAATAAAAGACACAAATAGATAAATTACTAAGCTTGGGTTGAGCTGGATCACCGAGCTCACATTAAGCTCGAAATAACCGACGACGGTGGCCGAGTTGGTTAAGGCGCACGGCCGGACGGCGGAGCCCGCATGGAGTGGGTTCGAGCCCGGCTTGGGGCGTGGGATTTTTAATCTTTCGGAAGCCGTCGAACGGGTGTCTAGGCACCAAGAATCATTGGAGAAATGAGCTTTTCCCGATGAAGCTTGGGAGAGTCTGTACATGGAGTACAGCTCCTGGGGTACAATGCGACATGGTTGGAGAGCAAGACAGCCCTTGATACCGCAATTAGGGGAGGGGGGAGTAAAAACCCGAATATGGTATACTTGGAAAGAAAATAAATAAATAAATACATTGAGCTCGAAATAGTGTCACAAATGAAGGACTAACCAGGTTTGATTCGATTTTGGAAAGCAAGCTCGAATCAACTCAAGCTAGCCTTGCGCCAGGCTCAGTTTATGCGAAACGGTCACAAACCTCTCCAAACATGTGTGATATAAATCACCGGTTTTACGATATCATCCGGTCGATATCTGTCGCAAAGATGGCAGAGTTTCACTCTAGCGTACAGAATGGATAATTGATTTGTTGGAGAATCATCTGAGTGCATTAGCGTATACCAGGAAGATAATACGTTCCTGATGGGCTATCGCGAGTGAAAGAGCATTATCATCACAATGGTGGATATTCCGTAGCTTCCGATGGTGAAGAGGGGGCGGTCCGCCAGTAGATTGCCATGTCCATTCACTCCGGAATCCCCTCCTTCACCATTAAGATAAGGGGATGTTTCTGCCCCGTCGATTACATCTAGACATATGTTTTCCCGAATTATTGACAATTCCGAATTGAAGATATATCATTAGTCAGGGCAATTGATAGGGCAATAAGGAATGATTTAATCGGTTGAAGATGAAAATAATTTCTCCTGGCAAATTCTTGACTCGAATAATTGCCATTGATTTCTCAATTTTTGTACACCATCAACCTTCTAATATTTGTATGGATTTCATTAATTTTTTTTATATCATCTTGAGAATGTGGAAGTCCCCATTCTTCTGTCATTGAAAAAGTTCATTGACCCTTACGCTACCGCATATTTAAGTGGCTTTAGAGTTGGCTGAATGAATCTAATTCTAAAGGACATAGGAAAATATTTCTAATAGTCATTGTTGCAGAGTCAATCGAGGGCTACAAAAAATGTTTTAATGAAAATATTGTCATCATTCATAAATCACGTGGTATCAATAGGAATTTAAATAGCAGTTGAAGTGATTTTGAAATTGTTTACTGCTATTAATTTAGTCCTCTCAATTTTTAAATTCCCAATTTGAAAGTATTTCAGCTACGCATTTTTACCGATCAGACCACATACAATTACGAGTACAAAATTCTAAACGACAAAGAAGAAGAAAGATCTATAGACATGCAATATGATGATGAAGAGTGAAGGTTTGGTTTAGTAAAAGACCCAGAGTCGCTACATCCGCAAGGCTATTATAACCGCTCGAGCGAATCTCTATTAAAACGTGTTTACACTGGCTTAGGGGTTGACTCAGCCCCCCCACTCCTTTCCCCCCCTTTCCACCTCTCGTTGAGCGTCAACCGCCCTTGCGTCGTTGGTAACTGTTTTACTAGTAGTAGTAACCACTATGTAACAGACTTAGGTAGTGGAGTTTCACTTATCCCAACACACCCCCCCAATGGATGTTCCTGTGCAAGTGTACGACCACCGCCACCCTCTTCCACCCCCTCCCCTTTGCGTCTATACATAGCAGAGTAATGCCTATCTAATTGTCGCTTGTATGAATAGTAAATCCGAAGCACTCGAGGCTATGAGCCAGATCCGGGCTGGCACAGGGGGAGAGCCATATGAGCTAATCTATATTATGATAGCCCGAAAAAGGGGGGGGGGGGAACCAATGGTACGGCCTGATGGGTTTTTGAAATTTTTTGAAGGTCGTGGGAGAAATGGGTTGATTAACTATTTTTGCAAGAAGTCGTCGTTTCTTGATAATTTTAGACTCTTGTCATTTTGCAGACCCTCTCCCCCTCTCACCTACACAGCTTCCCTTGCTGTTGCTGGCCCTGAGCTGTGGAACAGGATCCCGTCTGCCATCAGGGACCTGCCCTTATCTGCAGCTTCCAGGCGCCAGGTTAGGGCTTGGCTGCTGGCTTGTGAGGAACGGAGTTGACATTTCTCCAGTATCTTGAGTTGGTTTTCTTTTATTCTTATTTTTATTTCTTTATTTCTTTTTACTTTTCTTCTGGTTTTTTTTTCTTTTTTTCTATCTTCTCTGTAATTTTTGTTTAAATTTCTAAACAATAAAGTATATATCTATCTACTTATCTATCTAGCCCGTCATTGCAAATCTAGCAAACATGAGGAGAAAAATAACAAAATTGACATTTCAGGGTAAAATTATAAAGTACAAAATGAATACAAAAATTAAATCGAATATTCACTTGTTAGTCACTGGATTTTTACAATTTTCGGTTTCCAGTTTCGCACTTTATTCTACATTGCCTCTGTATTTTCGACAATAGGTCCCCAGAATAACGCACAGTTCGTCTGAAGCCCATTAAAATATCATAAAAATCGATGTGATTCACAGAGCTCTCAAATTGAGCATACAAATCGTCACGAGGAATGACGATTTCGACTAAATCTTTGAATCATGAATTGAGTTCAATGAAGAGGGGATCTCATTCAAATGAGTATTCCCAATTTCTACCCGTTCGATTTTATCTTGAGAAAATGTCAGCATTGATTTTATAATGAAATCGTCAAAAGTGAATGATTGTATCATATATACCTCATCAAATCCTCAGATAGTAATAACGCATTCACATTGTGTGAAATTTTAAATTAAATCATGTCGGGCTATTCAAATATGTATCATCATCTGACATATAATTGAAAGTCAAAAAGCCACATCCTTAGATTATCAAACATTTAATAGTAACTCTACATACGTCTCCAAATTATTGAGCGAGACATTAATTCCTTAATTCTATGAATAATGAATGAGTGTATTATTTCTGACCCTACCATTGAATCTCTGTGCGCATTTTTCACAAATCATTTGTAGAATATAAATCACAATCGCCGCCGAGAAATTGGCAAATCCTTCGAAGTTAATGCTAAAGCCACATCGTCCCCAAAATAAACCGTCTAATCCCAAAATAAACTCCTCTCGATTCTCACTCCCTTAACCTCACTTTTACCCCGAAAATCTCTCATCATTCGGTGCAAATCATCTCGTCCATAAAAAGCGACGTAAGAGCTCACCTTTTTTAGGTTCAATTCACCTCTTCAACTTCAATAGTGAATAATCATCAAGCATAAAGGTGGTTTCTCTCCCGAGGACTAGAAAGAACCGAGGCGGAAGGGCGTGAGTGTCTCTAAGGAAGATGGCGGATGACGCGGGTGGCCAGTGCAAGCGAGAAAGATGGTTAAAGGGGTAGGTACTTTGGCTGAATAATTAAAGCTCTCATTAGGGCGACAAAAGCACCGTGATGGATAGCTGCTTGGCCCGAGACTGAATGTCGTTGGTAACCGTCACCCCTTTCCCTTACCTCCCCCCCCCCCCCCCCCCCTCATAAACCCAAACACAGTCTTCAGCATCTCGTCTCCCCCCCCCCCCCCCCCTCATAAACCCAAACACAGTCTTCAGCATCTCGTCTCGTTAACGTTCTTTATTTCTTTTTAATTTCTTGCCAGTTCACTACTGCGTCCAGATATGTATGCACTTTCGGATACTCAAACAAGTCACCCCCCTCTGTACCTTTCATTCATTGGGGAAGGGCTGCGGCGGCAGAGGGGGGGGGGGGGGGTGGGGGGGGGGGGGGAGAAAAGAGGTTGGAAAAAAAGAGATTTGGAATTTTTAAATTAAAAAAAAATAGAGGAAAACCTCTCTGAAGCTTTTGTTTTATTTCAAAAACTGTTCTTTCATTTCTTAAAAGGTTTTTCCACTGATGATAATTAGTACAATGCACGACGGCATTAATTATTACGGAGTGTAATTACCAGAGGATAAATCGTCCGGGTGGGGGGATAGAGGGGGGAGTGTACCAAGTGGCCGGCCATTACCATTATTGCTGCAACAAGCTACCAAACAACAGCGATAAATATACCCTGGCGGATGGACGAATGGGAGGAGGGAGGGGGAGTAATTATTTCGGTGGATTTGGTTGATGAAGAGATGGAGAATTTCAGGGGGAGGGGGAGGGGGGGGGGGGGGGAGGAATTTAGATTGACTGCTTGAGAAAATTTCAGAGGTGATGAGAGGGACTGGAGTGCTCAATAATTTTATAATTATTGATTTTGGAATAATTGGATTTTTTTTTAGCAAGTGTGCGGCATATTGAAAATATAATTTTGCCAGTCGAATATTTTTTTGACGAGAATTTAAAGCGACTTTTACTATCGAATTTTCAGACATTTGGTTGACCAACATCAATAGGTTCGGTAAAATTATATATTTTTTTTTGTTAGTATATATTATTTCGGTTCTTTTTTTTATAAATAAAAAATGAGGGATCAATTCACGAGCTGGTTATTGCGATTAGCTTCAGAGAAAAATTAATCAGTTTCGTAAAGTGACATTGCAAACTCGATGGTTTGCAATGAGTGATGATTTTCCAACGGAGGAACGTGTGGCATATTGCACAGTGTCATTCAGTAAGCGACAATTGTTTCCGTCCGCCCGTATGACAAGAAGATCGCTTGATTCAATTCGAATGATCCCAAAACCAGCCGGTGGACGAAAAATAAAAATTGTGAGCTGGCAAATTGGGTATTATCCCGGGGTGCTGGGATTTTTTTCAAAATTCGCAAATCAACGATGAGTAAATAATATAATTTTGCCGATTGAATATTTTATTGACAACCAGATGGCAGAAATTGTCCACTAAATTTAGCGTTGAATTTTTGCCCGGTAAATATTTGCTTGCCAAAATTATATTGTTTCGTATAATGATGTCATGGCGAGAAATTCAATTAGAAGCCTGAAATCATTCAAGAAACGTATTCCGAGGTCGTTAAGTAGATTTCTAATCAACGTAATGAGCCTGTAATGATTGCAAATTTTCGGATTTTTTTTACTCCTCAAAATGAGCGGTAGATCATTTGAATCGGCTGATTATTTCCGGGGATATTGAATTTTAAAAGCGAAACAAATTTTTTTTAAAGTACTTTATGGTACTGGGACGTAAAATTTTCCTTTTTACTATTTTTTTTACTCTTCAAAGTGAGAGGTAGATCAGTTGAATCGGCCGATTAGTTGCGGAGATATTTAATTTTAAAGGCGAAAGAACATTCAGAAAAGACCTTTATATTACTAGGACGTAAAATTTTCCTTTTTTGGAATTTTATTGTCACTCTTTTAAGTGAGCGGTGGATCATTTAAATCGGCTGATTAGGTCCGGAGATATTGAATTTTAAGAGCGAAAAGAAGTTCGAAAAAATTACATTATATTACTAGGCCATAAATCAACAATCAAATGATAAGCAATCACCCTTTAAATTTAGATTTAAATTATTGTCCGAAGAATATTCGATTGGCAACTTTTTTTTTCTGTTCGCATTTGGCGCAATGACTTGACAACAAAAAATTGCAATTTATGTTTTTAATGGAGTGCGATGGAATATTCGACGCACAAAGCAATCAATTTTTTTTGTGTCGCGATTGACCTCAATGGGGTCACAGTTGTTCATTGAGGGGCAAAGACTGGCGATAAGAACGGAAGCTTTCAGTTTCCCTCACTCTTTCCCGAGCTGCCTAGATTGACTCAATCACCAACGACCTAGAGAGTTCAGTGATTGCTTTGTGTCTTGTGTGTGAAACCTCGCTGGCAATCTCAGTTTCTCCAATGAGAGTAATTTATTTTCAAAATTTTCACGCGTTAAGTATTCGGGAGTGGTTTTAAAATTGCGAAGGCGTATCTTCTGTCGGTAAATATATTTTCGGAAGTCAAATTTTTCTTGATTACGATTCAAATTTTAGTTAACTCTGAGGAAAATTCACTGCGACAGGGTTCTCTTCTGCTGAACGAAGCATTGATTAATACTTAATTAATTAGTGTGATTATTTTTTTTGTCGGTTGAAATGCTTAAATATTTGGAAAACCGAGATTGAAAATGGAAAAAAAAACATAAAAAATAGTTTTAGCTATAGTTTTTGGTACTGAATATTTCAGATATTTTTTTTTGTATTTAAATTACGGTATTACCTACACTATCTACTGCCGGTAGCGCAATTTATTTCAATAATACTAATTGCCTTTATTTTTTGCTTATAAATAATAAATTTTCGCTAATACGAAATCTGCAAAATTATAACTTGTCAATAAAATTCATAAAATATTTATAATTCATTCCTTTTCAGCCTTTTCCTCTGTGTATGATTGTTTTGACGATTTCAATGAGTAGAAACGTTATCGAAGGCCTTTTTCCCCGCCTCGAAAACTGAGTATTAAAATTAGATAAAAAATGAAATAAAATTGAAATTGAAACCGCAAAACCGCAGAAGTCGGTAATTCTAGAATTGGAAAAGTCGTGACCACATGCCGGTAATGATATTCTCTCTGTCACTGACACACTTAGAGCCTGACCTTTGGATTTCTAAAAATAAAAAAAGAATATTTCGAACGTCTTGGAACGAAGTACTTCCGTATTCCAGTTACTACCTCTCGTTCACTTCTTCAAGATTGACTGGGGAGTGAGAAAACAGGTCCTAATGCTTTTTTCCCTTTTATTTTTCATGGTTCAACGATCCGTTTACTCGGCTCCAACAACATACTAGATTTTATATAATAATTGGCCATTTCCGACAGCACCAAAAATTTTAAAACATGCAATCTATAATTTTTTCTGTCCAAGTGAATTATCAATTTGACTATTTCCAAACAATACTTGACAATCTAGGATAAATTCGTTGTTAATAACAATTTTTGATTTGATAGAGCAACTGCATTAGATTATGTTGAAAAAATAATAGAGGAATTTATGATTTATTTACTTATTTTTGAATAAACAAGAGCAAAATTATCGCATAAAAGATCGTAAACGTCATATTCCCAGAAAACTACTGTAGCTTTGCTACCGAAGAAAAGTGGGAAAGGAGTGATAAGACAAGTCGACACGAGTTGCTTAATTATTAATGGTTCATAGTCAGTACAGTAAAGTGTACCGAAGATATACGTCGGTTTGTAGAGAACTTGGCGCAGTCCTCGCGGTACTTCAGCGTGGAAGGATGCCAGGGGAGACTGTCCTCACTGTCATCGTCTGTTCATTGGTCCTATTGGGTATGTTGATACAATAAACCCTCCGTCGATTGCGTCAATATCAAATTTTCAAATAACTCTTTCAATAATTAAATATCAACACTCATGGAAATTAATTTTCACTCCTTGAACCTTCGTCGGATAATTTATACGACTGTTTATTTGCTTTTCTTGCTGTCCCCTTATTTTTGGAATCAAAATAAATATTTCGTAATAGAAACAAAATTTCAGAGATTTTTTTCCTACGAACCCGCTTTTTTTTAACGAGCGTATTTTTTTCTGCACTTGTTGCATCTTCTCATGAATGCGAGCATTATGGAACACAAGTAGATGTTACATAAAATAATAATGAACAAAAACTCAGAATGATTTTTTAACGAAAAAAATATCGCGATGTGATCACGCGATTTGAATAGCCTCAGCTACTTGCTGAATATTTAACGAGTATTTCCGAATGTAGAGGAGGTATCAAAATTTTTGTAATAGCTTTTTTGTAGCTCTGAATTCGCTCTACAAAAAAGGTTCTGACAAAAATTTTGCTACGTTCCTTAGAATCCGAGATACCCGCTGATAACTGAAGCATAGAACTGCCGATTTAAATCGGCTTCATTCAATTGCAATTGAAAATGAATCATTAATTTTAATTTTTTTTTAGGTCCCACGTGTCTATCGGCTCCAGGTAATTAATAATTAGTAATTATCTTCCATAAATAAATGGGTAACTTTTAAAGGTTCCGATTGACATGTATAAAAATTCAAAATTCACTCAAAGTTGTCAACCGAGAACGCGAGAAATAATGATTTCCCCTATTTTTATATTTATTTCGCAATGCAATTGGCTCGTTAAACAATATCAAATATAAAAATGATTCAAAGAACAATAAGTCTCTTTATTTTAAATGAGTTCGACATTCGGAAATGAAAACAATACGGAAACAATTTCAAGTATTTCGATAATTTTCTCGACCAATGTTGTCAAACTATAAATTTTGACCATTGAACTCAAATACAACAGAATAACAAAGCTCAAACGGACGTAGTTCAACCGATTAACGGTTTCCCTCACGCATGGTAGATCCCCTCCCTCATCCACACGCACAACCACAAATTGTCCAACTCATCGCAGTATCTATCCACACAAGTATCACATCCACACGGATAGAGTAAGTTGTGCGCCGGGTTTTGGGGGGGCCCCATTTCTGTCAGTCGAGTGCCGGCCATCAGCCGTTGTTATTCTCATTGAGAAAATTTTTGACCCAGTGAACCTCCGAAAAATTTTGCTCCCCAAATTATCGAGGAGCACCTTCAAAAATCGGCTACAATTCACTTCGACATAATGTGGACATGGATTGTGATCATTGCAGCCGCAGTGGGGGCATCAAGAGGATGGACTGTTGGTAATGGAATTGAATATCATCTGACAACAATTGTTCTATCACGAGAGTCCGGGGCACCAAAGTCTGGTGGTGATGTTGGATTTCAATTCACTGGGGATTTGAGTGTCACTGCAGTCTGGAATGATCCTGAGGATTTGGATCTGCTGCTTCTCGAAATTAAGGTAGTTAAAGATCTGTCTGATCTACCGTGCGAAATGAGGATAAAATAGTATTTAACGTGTGTGGGGTTTGCAGCATGAGCCGTAAGCGAGTGATGTAACCACACGCGTTGAGGACGAAATTTCCCAACAAGTCCTGAACATAATTTTATGCCACGAGGCCTGGAACCGGCTAAATTAGGCACAAGGCGCGAAGCGCTGAGTGCGTTTCAGGCAGGAGTGGGATAAATTTAATTTCCTGTCCTCATGTATACCCTCTCGGGCTTTTACGTATTTACCCTTCCCACTCGCCGACCCCGCTGTACCGCATTCGCCAAGGACCAAGGAAAAACCTCACCCTGAGGGGTAAATCTTAGCCAGGTACAGTCGTCCCTTTTTTTAGGAGACTACCACTAGGCAGTGAATCGTCAGATCAGAGTGCTACGAATTTTTACAAATTTTGACCGACGGTGACGGGAAGCGAACCCGGATCATTGGCATACTAGTCTACCACTTTAACCACACGGCCACTGCCGTCGATGCGAAATGAGTATAACAACTTTCGAAAAAAAGTTATTTATGAAAACAATTGCTGAGAATTGTTCATATAAAAGTAAAGACAATTGAAATTTCCATTGGCTCATTGATAATTTCTATACCGGGACTTATGTCCTTGAATAATTTTACTCGATTTCACAATCTTCAATTATTCCGTAGCGTCAATTTAAACGATTTGAGATACAAATTAATTAATTAATGTTGTATTTCAATGATTGTAGTAACGAATAAGTTTAATATTTCTTTATTCGTGAAAGGCACTCAAATCATTACAACTGGAGATTATTTCGAAGGAACG
>JAPYZN010002047.1:0-23978 GCA_030522865.1 Psyttalia lounsburyi
TAACCACACACGTTGAGGACGAAATTTCCCAACAAGTCCTGAACATAATTTTATGCCACGAGGCCTGGAATCGGCTAAATTAGGCACAAGGCGCGAAGCCCCGAGTGCGTAATCACCCGGTTTCAGGCAGGAGTGGCATAAAAATTAAGTGAAGATCTTTTTTTTGGTATAGGCCTTACACTTCAAGTTCCATCTGTCGACAGTCTCCTGTACATAGACTGCCCAAAAGCCGCACTAAATTGATTTTTTCAACTCACCAGTGATTGTTACAGTTGTTTTCCCAGCGTCTACACTAGGATCTACAGTAAAACTCGTGGGTTTATGCACTGGTAAAACCTCCAAGCCACCTCCAGTCACCAAAGAGCTACCCTTCCGCCTCTCCAGATTCACCGCAAAACTCGTGCCATTATTGAACCTCTCATTAACCCCATCAATTCCATCCGCACTCTTCTCCGTACTTTTATAGTAATTATTATTCTTATTCTTCAGAATTCCATGGGTGTATCCTCTTTCATTGACATTCTTATCATTAAACTTCATTGCACTCCCGTAATCAGCACCAGTAACCCTCTGAGTCGAGAAATTCGTAGAGTTCTCCATGTGGCTCACATGATTAACTGCATAATTATTATATTCACTCCTCTCATTTCGATAATTGCCATTAATTTTTGTGCTATTCTCGACTGAGGAAGAATTTGCAAGATTAGCCAATGACTCTAGACTTCCATAACTCAGCATCGCTCGAGTTTTTGCAATGGCATCCCAGGAGTCTCTTCTGGGCCCTCCACTGGAAGATACTCTTACATTACTACTAGTATCGATAACTCCATTATCAGCTGATCCTCTCCTTCTCCCAAGTTCTTTCTCATTGGTGACTCTGGGACTAAAACTTCGATTTATTGGGCTGCCATTGGAAGGCCTGAAGCCTAATGGAGTTGTAACAGGAGATCTCGATCGATTCAGTGAAGAGGATTGATAAATATCCTTAGATTCTTTGATAATTGTCGAGCTCTGAGTGTCTCTCGTGGTATTAGATGCAGTGTTTGGTGATCGAGACCTGTTCAATGCACTAGACGCGTAGATATCTTTAGACTCTTTTATCAAGCTTGGACTTGGAACATTGGGAGACCTACATCGATTGAAGGAGGAGGAGTAGATCTCCCTGGACTCTTTAATTAAGGAAGGACTCGAAGTCTGGGCTGGGGGCAATGGTGACCTCGAATTATTCAGAGGACTCGGAATGTGGTAAGCCGACGAATTTTCAGTCGAATAGTTGGAGGTCTTGTATGACTGGTGATGAGAATAGTCACGATAGTTCTGCGTTGGACTCTCTGACATTCGCTGAGACTGTACGCTACTTTTGTAAACTGGAGACTGGCGCTTTTGGGATGGAGAATCGGTGACATTTAGACCGTTAATACGCTTTTCGAGGGAGGATTTTGAGGTTTCAGGCTTTGCATTTTCTCTGGATCGCCTACTCTTGTGTGTACCTACACGAATAGAGATGGGAGAGCCGCGAACGTCCGATCCGTTGAAGTAGAGGTAGACTCGGTATTTGCCGGCATCTCGGGGATGCATGGAAACTCTGTATCTATTAATCAAATTTATACTGTTAATGGTACACTGTTTGAAAAACAATGAAATTTCATGGATAGTTTATTTAATTTAAATTTATTTTCAAAAAAGCGACACCCTATTTAAGTGGGGGTAAAGGAAACATGAAACTTCACGTTTTACGGAAAATTCAGGGATGTGCACAAATTTTGAGCATTGTAAAACCGAAAATTCCGCAATGTACTTAAATGCCCAAAAAAGTATGAATATTCAGTACCGAGTTACACTGAATATTTAATAAAATCTAAATTTTTCTCAATTTTCTCTCTTAAACTTGTATTCAGCGTCATTGTTCTGAAAGTACAAGAATACCCTCGATGGAATTTTCTAGATTTTTATGTTTTATATAAATTTTTTACGTAAAATGAACCAATTTAATGTAAAAAATAGATAATTCTCGTGATAACCGACGGTAGTGGCCGTGCGGTTAGAGTGCTAGACTGGCATGCCCATGACCCGGGTTCACTTCCCGTCAAAGCAGTCAAAATTGGTGTAAAAATTTGTAGCACTCTGATTTCCCGATTCACTGCCGAGCGGTAGTCTCGTAACAAGGGACGACTGTACCTGGCCAAGGTTTTTCCCTCAGGGTGAGGTTTTTCCTTGGTCCTTGGCGAATGCGGTACAGCGAGGTCGGGGGGTGGGAAGAGTAAATACGTAAAAGCCCGAAAGGGTATACGTGAGGACAGGGAATTTTTTTATAATTCTCGTGATAAATATTGTTCGGTAGGCTATTTAATTCATACCTCATATGTCCAATATCTTCCATTCTGTATGGAACCGATTGTTTATCGTGAACAATGTCGATGTTCACATCTCCAAGGCCTCCAGTACCTGTCGCGTCGACGATAAATGAGAAGGATTGACCTGGCATTGCTCCTTCAGTGTCCAACAATTTAATTCCATTTGGATCAAAGACGAAACAAGTGAAGGGGCCTCCCTGTATATGAGTACCCTTGTGGGTTATTGCAATGCTCCATTCGCCTGTTTCGTCGGGTTGAAATGTCGCTGTGTGTACTCCACTGTTTTCTTTGACGGGGCAGGGTAAAGAGCGACCTGTTGGTGACCAGGCAGTAACGTCAATGCCATCATGACTAGTTCCGTAACTGTTGACTAGAACCTCGACGATGGAACCAATGGCGCATGGATCCATTCCCGGGGATTTTATTTTGGTTAACGGAGGTAACACTCTGAAGTAGTAGGGACAGCCGGTGACGAGCTCACCGTCATTGTACACCATCAACTAAAATGTAAACATATCAATTCCTGGTGTCACAAAGAATACGGAAAATTCATTGTTATACAGTTTTTAAAAATAACAGCATTCAAAAAGAATGAAATTCTGGGATAACTGAACATATATTCAATATTAATTGTGTTAAGGTGCCAGGTAACGGTCTCCTTACGGCAAAGAATGTATAGAAGTTTTCTCTCGGTAAACATGTTGGGTAATCGATGAAAGAATTTTCGGAAAAAATAATCAGGACGATAATTTTAATTCTAAGAGATGAATAATTTTAGAGAATAAGAGAACAGAACAGTTTTAGCAGATGAAGTAATTCAGGGTAACAAACCTTGTGCATTCCGACTTCTGTAGGGACGAAAGTGCCTTTTCCATGGATGCCGTTCCAAGTAAGACGACACTCAACTTTTCCTGAGGGACTTATTATCTCACCACGGACCTCACGAGCATTTACTTCTTTGGATAACATTTCTAGTCTGAAAATTGCCTGCAAAAAATTTATTTCGTGTTTAAGATATTTGTCATTTAATTGATTATCTCAAAATTAAGAATATTTTGACGGAGTATGAGAAGAACTGTTTAACAATGAAGAAAATGTTCTGTAGAGGACAGTGGTCATTACCCAAACGACTAATCTTTTTAGGTATTTCCATTGGAGATTGGTTTTAATTAATCAAATGAAAAAAATTACAGTTACACATCTTCGGGGTGAAAATGCGAACAACAATATTTATTGAAACAGAACAATTGTCTAGATATATTTGGGAAAAATGGGTCAAACAATTGGGAAATAGTTATGCCTTCAACAATACCCAATTATCATTACACTCTAATTTTCCATGGACAATAAATGCAACTCGTCAACTAACCGGCTGTTGAACCCTGGCCGATGTGCTTTCAATGTGAACAGCAATTTGCTCGCTGGCCTGAGGGCGAGGCTTAACCCACTGGAAATGTGCAGCATACGCCATAACACCCAGATGTTCAACATTCTGATCAGCCATATCTTTAGCTTTGAGAATTGGCTCGACCCCAAGCTTCTTGGCCCCGTCAATTCCCTGCTGAATATTAGATTCCCAGTGTGAAGGATCTGGATTTATTTTGTCATACAAAGGAGCTGGTCCTCCTAGATTCCTCACAATACTGCAGAGCGCTCGACCGTCATTCCAGTCAGTCTGAAAGACATCAATTTGCAGGAAATTACATATCTCCACTTGTCAGTAATTTTCCAACGATTTGTAATCAATTGAACCCGCTCACCGTGAAGTTCCGAACTGGCGCATGAGTGAGTTGGGAGTTCACCCATCTGAGGGTTGCGTGGAAGCCCGGTGAGCCCTCCTTCATGAAATACGAGAGATATGTCATGCCAGAGAGCTCATCTAGGTATGGCGACGCCAGATATTCAGGTTCCAGGACCACGGGAATGTCGAACTCACGTTTTGCTATTTCCATAGCTTTTCGACAGTTGTAAACACTGAAAGAACCAAATCCTCTATAAATGCTATCGAATATCAAATGGAAAATTTACAGTAAAAATACTTGATCCCACGAAAATGGCTATGTTGGAATATTTGAACCAATCCAAAAATTAATTTTTGCTTTGATCTACTTTAGTTCGTATCAGGAGATGTTGAGACATTATTTTCTGGATTTTCTCTGAAGTGAGTAAACATAAGGAACAGTGTTTCCAGGACATAGACTGAGAGACAAACCGATAAGAAAGAAAGACAGACACAGGAATGAGGGCTTTTGTTAGATGGGTCCAGAGTGTGAAAACTCTCTTTAGCTTTAGTCAGTTGTTGAGGAGATTTCGTTATAGAAAGGTCTACAAAGATACATAATAAAATTCATTTAAAGCAAATACATATCGCTGTTTTATTTGAGTAATTCCTCACCTAACCCAATAGCTATCACACTAAATTTCTTTTGACTGTTCTTCAGTATTCAAAAAACCGGAGCATTAAAAAAAATTCGCCATACGTCTTTATATTATTTTAAATCACTCATTCTTCAAATTATTGAGAGAATACTTTAAAAATTAATGGCTTTTACTCACCTATCAGTTCGATCCAATTGCCTCCAATGTGGAAACAATCCTGGATTGCAATAGTCCAATAATGCACTGAGATAAACCCCCGAATTCCAGTCAGTGGTAAAATTATTGACTCTACACTCGGGAAGAACCGCCTGTGTAATTAAATGACTCATTAATACTCATTATAATGCAATGGAAATAAATAATTGTAAGTCAAATATGACAATGGATCATGAATGCACTGACCTTGAGCCAAGCGAGCATGAGTTTTCTCGGTGGGAACTTAGATTTGCCAATTTGGTATCTGACAATGAGCGACCATATGAGACCGAGAATTAACTTCAAATTACCATTGACAATGTCAACGTTACCTGAAATATCAATGAAAAGAGGAAATTTATGCCAAGGCGAAATCTAAATTGATTCGCCGTAAATAACTGGGGCTTTTTCATTATTTTAGTGGTGAATTGCCAATAAGAATTCGATGATTTATCGTTGATATCCAGGGAAACAGGAAACTCGTAAATCATTATTCAACATTTGTTTAGGTAACGAGTACATCGATGTATATGGAATCAAGTACTGTAACAAGTTTCATTGCCCAATTTAAAGTACACGTAGAATATGTTTAGTGAATGCAATTAATTCACAGAGTGAACAAAAAATTTTGACGAACACTGTCGTCCTGGATGCTTTTTTGAGTTTTTTATTTGTTGCCGTCCCATCTCTCGCATGTCTACCGCATTCGTTTACCTCCGGGGAGACTGAAAACAGTAAATTTCTCTGAAAGAAAAGAGTTAATTGAACATTAACCACTAATTCACAATTGCGAGTTCCCACCGTATCCAGTGAATTTTAACGAATCCTAGTCTCTTGCGCTGAAAATTTACTGAAAAAATTTAACTTCTGAAGTCTGGAAACATGTCATTACTATTTTAAACCTGTTGTTATGTTCTCTTCTATTCTCTTCGTACATTCAGAACTCACTATCAGTCGCAATCTATTAAATATGACGCAATGGAAACCCTCAGACTATTAACATATTATACACCAATATTATTCTTTCATTTTTCATTTTACAATCCAACATCAAACCGTGGAGGAGTGCTGTGAACCTCGGTGGGCGATGTTCTAACCGAGAAAGGCAACAACCTCACGGGCTTCCCATTGCCCAGTCTGTGATGCAAGATTCCTGCCTTTAAATTCTTTTTTTTTTTCACAGAAAACCTAATGGCTACTCTAATTAAACTTAAATCTCTCTGGATTAATTCCTACCAAACAGTACGTGACAAATGTTCTCTATAATGACAATGTTCTCTCTAATTCGCTAATTCCTGGAAGTCATCGTTGTCTGGATAATGAGGGTGACCATGAGAAGGATGATGATGCACTCGAGGAACTGGGTCACCAATGCAGTGAAGAAAACAATGTAAAGTAAATTCATTTGCTTGGATATTTTGTCGCTTCCTCGTAATAATTTCAAGGACTTGACTCGATGAAAGTCTACAGACTCGTCGACACGCCTATATTTGGGATATAAACGTGGGTGTTCAGTACACCAAACCAATGCGCCCATGAGGCAAAGAATGCCACTAGGAATCTAGTAATTATTTAGCGAAACGTAGACAACAAAAATGTAGTGAATTAATTTCAAAGAGTTAATTCTTCGCTCGAAATTTTCCCGAATGTCCTGGAGACCTGGTCTCTTCTGGAATCATTGATCACACAAATAGGTTATGTCAACAATTCCATTTCATAACGAAATTACGTAGAAGAAAAATGGGATAGGCAGAACAAACCATGGATGACGACATTTTCACATACAAAAGATTTGTTAAAAATTCTAGTCAGAAATAGTACAAAAATGAGAGGAAAATGACCAAATATCCGTCTCGGGCAGGAGTCTGAATATAATAATTGGATAATTAGAAAATTTCCGGGACGTGGTAAATAATGGACAAAATATAATAATCGATGGAATGATTATTTTTGGCGTACGAATTAGTGAAGAATTTTCACAATAATTTAGACTCAGAAAATAATCTAGTTTCATTACATTTTCATCTCTCTTTGTTCATAGAATGCTGTAATGACCTTTCTCAAGGTTTTTATAAAGAATATCTGATTTCCAGAACCAGTTCACACGTGCCAAGGTGTATTTCTACGAGACAATATGTGGAATACTGCTCATCAGCATCTGGAATGCCTTGACTCCGCCTTTCAGTGTCGTCTTAATTACTTCTGTCACGAAGGCATTTCCTCTTGGGTTGTGGTTTGAGATTATTGAATAATATGATCATAAATCGATAAATCTATCATTTCAATGCATTTACAACGGCTTGTAATTTATGTAAATGATGATACTGATGCTATGAGAAAACCGTTTTGATCCTTGAGAATATGCAGCCAATATTTGGTTATATATGTATTAAAATCGCATCATTTCCTGCACTTCTGTAGCCGCTAGAGCGCAAAGAAGATCCAGCGGCCGCCGTTGTTGGCGACCGGCTCAGATCGTAAAGTCGATATTCTGAGATTTATCGAGAACTATAGGAGATAGTTAACCAAGAGCGAATCCAATCGATTTCTGAGGAAATTCGAGTTCCCCTTAGAAACCTCTCGCTTCGTCAAAAGTCCATTTCCGGCACTTTTTAGCTCACCGGATTGAAAAAACCGTCCAGATACCCTCTTTTTGTGGCGGCTGTGGTAGACCGAAAAGGTGTTTTTTTGCGATTTCTGGAGAATCAAAAGAAACAGCCGATCAAGGCCGACTCTACTCGATTTCTGAGGAAAATTGACCCCCCAAGCTCCAGACACCCTTTCTGGTGACCCTCCCAGACTGAAAAGATCGTTTCTGAGAATTCCTCAAAAATTAAAAGAACGAGAGCGAGGGTTCCTGAAAAATAGAGAGAGGTAACCCACCAGACGCATCGGCCGGCGATTCCTGAGTCGATTTGACCTCCCTCAGGACCCCGGAGCCTGGCAGCTCTCAGAGCGAGGAATCCTCGAAAATTAATTGAATGAATTATCTACAATTGACGAATCTTCTTATAATCTAATTTGAATAGAATGAAACTTCTAAAAATTGCGTATCTTTTTCAAATGAATAATTGGTTGGGAAATTATGGCTCGATCTGTAATGGGTCACGCTCAATTCCACTCAGGAACAGTCGACACTTATTGTTAATTGATAAAAAAAATTACTACCACTAATTTCATAGTGAAAAATCATTACCGATGTTAACGAGCTTGACGCCATCAGCCTCAATAGCCTGGAGCGCAGTGGAGACATTCTCGAGATGATGATGCTGGTTAGCAGGCCTTGGGTTCCACCTGGGTAGTCGACGCTTCGTGAGGACTTCTACGAGAGCACACAGCCTAGTACCATCCCGAAAATCCTCGGCTAGATCAATCACGGGACCACCTCCAGCATCGCCAGCGTGCTTCAAATGTTCATTTACCCAGTTTCGAAAAGTGTTCGCCTGAATCTCCACCCAGAGATCCTCATTTCCCTTTATCGACATCCCTTTGGCTGCTGTGCCCTCAGCTGATCGGGCTACCAGTCCCACCAGCTCCTCTGGCCGCAGTTGCTCCATCGATTGCATTTTCAGTGGGCTTTGTAAGTAAAATGACATTAAGGCCCGGCCTCCCAGTATTTTTGCTATTTTATTCCCAGATTCCCAAGAATCCGTGCTCATCATTGCCATCTATGGGCTTACTATTTAAGACCGACGAGAGGCAAGAAAAATTATGATGTTGGGGTAAGAGGAGAGATCATATTATCTAATAGGTCGGCAATGAGGTCTTAGGAGGGAATAATCATTAGAATATAATAATCTACATATAATGGACGCTTATTTCCCCCCACTCCCCGACAAAATTCCCCAATATGGCGGCCGAATTTCACTCGTGAACCAAACACAAATAATAATTCCTACGAAAACAACACACACTGGGGATCTAATTGCCGACATTTCAGAATTTATGACCTTTCGTTTGACCCCAAGATCATCAGTTTTCATGCCTCTTTTCAGTTGTAATTAGTAGACCCGGAAATGGTTATAATGAGCAGGGATTCTGGGGAATTCTGGCAAATCTAGGGACGAAAATAAAAAAAAAATCAACCAAGACGAGTCTTAAACACAACACTTGGATTATGTAGCTGAAGAGATTTCTTGTGAAACACTTATCCATAATTGAGGGAAGTAAAAGGTCGAGAGATGACCTACATTGCCATTAAAGTGATGCCAATGATTTTATATGGCTTCGAAAATCGTTTTAATTTTCACACTGTTATAAATGATACATTTTTCAACATCAGAATTCATTGAAGAAATTATGAAATGCGATAGTTGAATATGAATTCATGAGGAATTTGTGTAAGTCACTCGGGGGAATGTCGAATTGTTGATAACAACAATTTGAACACGATAAAATTGGAGTTTATTTTTTAGTTGAGGTCTGCAATTTTCTCTCAATGTTAGAATATTCTCGACCGGTCTAACCTTTTGTATGAAGCGTTTACAGAAATAATCATTTAAATATTCAGCTGATTCAATTTTTTCTTGATTAGTCACTTGAAGCAGATACAACAAGTCACGTGCTCGGAAAAATCAATATTAATCTTCAATTCGCTATAAAATTTTTCAACAAACATTAAAAAATACAAGAAATGTATTTGCTACCAAATCGAATATCATTTTTCCAAAGTTCGCGTTCTTAACAATAGATTTAAGGAGAGAACGTCAAAAGACCGGCAGTCCAACTCTCAAAATTCCTCCCACTCTCCTCGGAAATCACATATCGAGATACGCGGCAGCGTATCGGCCAAGTCAATTTTCGACATGTCTGTCTCCAAAAATCAGGTTGAAAGCTACCGCGTATCTATACACGACGCAACGACCCTTCACTTTTCCCAAACAAAAATAACCCGATAACGAAAAAATGAAAGATTACCAGCAAACTCTATACAGGGGGAGAAAAATTCAATAAAAATTACGTGACAGTTCCGTCATCTGCGAGTCAACACAATATTCCGTAAAAATTACGGAACAGTGACGTACTTGTTTATAGAACTTTTCGTACTTTTTTCTGGACTTGTCCTGTAAAAAAGTACCTCACTGTTCCGTAATTTTTACGGAATATTGTTTTGGCTGGCAGATTACTTTTTCTGAATTTTTCTCTCCGTGTAGCCACCTCTCATAAATCGCGTATGCTCTTCTGATTTGCGGGGTTATTTTTTTTACGATTCATATTTAAAAAGATACGTTCATACTCTCAGAAAAAAAATTCCTTTCTTAAACATTTATTTATTTTAGGTAAGTATTTATTTCTTCAAAATGGTATATCTCCAACCAATTTTAAATAGGTGTCAATTATGACAAACATATTGTTCTAAAATATAATTAGATTTGTCATGACTTTCGTTGAATCTTCTCAATAATTACGCAAATTTAAAAAATCGAGATGCGAGGGAAAATACGAAATATAAAAAATAATAATTAATGGAGGAGTTCATCTAACGTTACGTACAATGAACAAATCCTCTAGGGCAAAATGATTGTAATCATTGATACCTAATCAGGATTATCTGGAAATGATTCCTTCGCAGAAATTGACTTCAAAAAATCTGATAATTCTCTCAAGTAAATGAATATTTAGCAATAGTATATTTCGTACTCGACGCGAAGCGGAGAGTGACTGAAAAGTTACTTTTCTGACAAAGCGTGATGAAAAATTATGTTCGTAACTCGTGAAAAAAGTGGTTTTTGACTCGTGGGATTATATCACTCGCCAAAAACCATTTTTTTTCACTTGTTACGAATATACTATTCTTCTCAATGTAGTTTTTAGAATTCGATTCTTTAAAACGATCACTCAACGACTTAACACCGGACACTTCTCGCATTAATGCTGTATTCATAAAAAAAAGTGCTCCTCCAGCTGAACGTTATTTTCTCTTGACATCCAAGAAATATACGACAAGGGACTAAATACCGGCTATAAAAATCCCGTTAATAAAGAAAAAAATAATAAGAATGGGGAAAAGATGAAAAATGAAGGCATTGACTGTCATTTGCGTACCAGAGCACAACCCGTACGTCGCGGCCAGGGTTTTCGCACGGGTGAAAGTAACGCGATTGCTTATCTCGATGCCAACAATGTGCAGGTATGTAACGTGTTTTCATAAGGATTTCCGTCGTTCCCATGCGATGGAAAATCAAATGAAGAGAAATTAAAAAAAAAAACAAGTAAACAATGGGCTCCTTTCAATGCATCAATATCGATTTTTCCATTGGATTTCATGGAAAAAAACCAAACCCAGAATTATTTACCGCTTGTTGACAATAATTTTCACTCCTCAAGCGATAATCACGCACGTGGACAATAATTAAGTGACAAAACCAGAAAATCGTTGACTAAACTCGTTTTTCCTCTCTTCAGTGAACCGACGTTAATCACGTGTCGTTTATAGTTGTGTACTTAATTGAAAAAATAAAAATAACAATCAAGGATTGTGACTCTTGCTGGAGCGAGGATTACCTCAACCGAGGTGACATCATCGCCTGCCTATCGCTGACAGTGCCATGTGCGTCGCGGTCTGAAGGATCCAAACGAGAATCATCGAATCAGTGGAGAACTGGTGGAACGCGGTAGGTCGAGAAATTGAATATACTGTATTTTCTCATTATCTTAAAATAGAGAAAATGAAAATACTAAATAAAAAGAAAATAGTGAAAAGAGGGAAATATAGCCCCCATAAAACCAACTATTACACATTTCTGAAAAACTCTGGGAGTTATTAGGTCTGCTGAAAATGTAATTACAACGAAAACTTGAATTTCCAGTGAAGTTAATTTTTTCAGTCTACAGAAAATATCCCTCCAGTAGGTTTTACGATTATCGCTTATAATAATTAATCATCTCCTGATAAACCTCGAGAGTTCTAAATGATTACGGATATGATGGGAAAGAAATTTTCAAATGGATTAAGATTTTTCAGTCACTGTTAGAGAGACAATGAAATTTTGTAGACAGTTTACAACAATTTCCAGGACAGCCACACTGAATTGGAAATGAGAGTCAAACTACCATAAAATATCAAGTTTCAGGGAAAATTCACTCCGTAATTGTGAGGGATGCAGAGCTGAAAATTCCTCAATATACTTAAATTTCTAAAGGAGTAAAAATAGTTAGTACCGAGTTACACTGAATATTCAGTAACATCTGAATTTTCTCCCCTGAAATTCAGTGTTATTGTCCTGAAAATCCAATAATACCTTCGACGGCATTTTCTGGATTTGTACTAATTTTGAAGGACCAATGAATCTGTAATTTCCACTTCTCATTGATTTTTCGACGAAATCATGAATTTTCAGTGACTAAATTCCTTGAAATTGCAATGAAAATTAAATGCGATAAAAATTTCGGAGAAGTAGACCGGAAAATTTAGACACATTTTTTTAACATCGTTTCAGTAGTTTGTAGGATTTCTTATTTTTTGTAAAAATGTAATTACAACCAAGACTTGAATTTCCCGATCTCGTGTGTGCATGAAAATTTTTATTTCACGTATTGACTCGCAATTTTATATGCCCTAATTTCTCCATTAATTAAATATTCCTGAACTAACGAAACCACAGGCTCAGAATTGATTTCCCAATATCACAACCATAATTTATTTCCTAATAACAAAAGGCGAAACGGATATCTATACTTAGAGAGAAAGCATTCTCTGAAAAGTACATCTTTACTCTTCTGAAGAAACTAATAGCTCAGAAATTGACAAGAAATAAATATCTCGCTCTGACAGAAGAATTGTTGCATCAAGAAAATTTATCCTTGTTTAAAAAATGGGGAGCAATTGAAGCACAAGAAGAAAACGACTTCTCGAACCAGCACCAGTTTGCGCATTAAACTCTCTTGGATTTGCACCATTTTTTAATAAATTGATCCAACCAAATTGAATTTGAGTAACTACATTCTCGTTATAAATAAATTATCGTTGTCTTTGGAATGAGTACAAAATTTCTTGAAGAAAGTTTTTTTTTCTCAGTGGAAGATGACATTGGCTTGTCAATTTTCGAGTCATAAGTTTCGTGATACACGTAAAGGCGTTCTTCTCAAAAATGTTTTCTTCTCCCAGCATACTTTCCTTTTTATCAACAAAAGTGAGTAGTGTGACAGTCGCTCGGGAATTCTCTCACCAGAACTATTAAAGTAATGTCCACGACGTCACTCGACTAGTATCAATTGATTCTCAAACATTCACTGAGAAGCGAATAGTAACATTTGGAAATCGACGAACTTGGACAAGGCTCACAAGAAATTTCTCCACTTCAACACAGTTCTCTCCAACCAATTCACAATGACTTCACCAAAATCACTCACCACTCACTGAATCCCCCTATTTACAGATGTCGAAATCATAAACAAAATAAATAATTCTCGCTAATTTTTTCCCCGTTTCGTTGCCCGGGGAAAGTCGTTGGAATTTCTTCTCTCGATCGAGTGAGTAAAAAATCGATAAACGCCCGGTAATATGGGACGTACACTGTACTCTCGTGAGTTGTTGTGATAACGTGAAAAAGTGCGAGATACAGTGAGAAAATGGGGACTGAGTGTTGCGACAGTCAACGAGGAACAACTCTGTGGGTTTATTATCGTTGAAACGCCATTTTTGGCCTTTACCGTGGGTTATTTTGACAGGCTAAGTCGCAGGCACGACGTGCGTGAGCTCACTGACGACTCTTGGGCCCCACCAGTTATGCGAGCCTGTCCCCCACTGTGTGTCCAAGTTTCGCTTGGGTTTTACGTTTCGCGCTCTATGGACTCCGCGGGTTGACGGGGAGGAGGGGAGGGATAATGTGGCGAAAGATCAGGTGGGAATAAACGTACAGCCAGGTGTGGGACAACCTGTTGGGTCTTGTGGTGCCCGAAGATGAGGGGCGCAGTCTTTAAAGCACTTCCTCAGCCACTCGTAGATCGGGGCTATTTCGCAATCCACTGACGACAAACAATTGGTCATATTTTAGTGAGACCACAGTCAAAAATCCTTTGCTCAATTTCCGCTATTTTTGTACGTCAATTGTTGAAGTGCGCATTGTCCAAAAATGGACAAAACAGACAAAATAATCGTTGGAGGAGGCATATCTCCAATGTTGGAGTGGAAACAAATAATTAAATCTAGCGACTCAATTTTCCAGTTGACAAATTGTTGATTTCTTGTTACATTTTAGATGCAAAAATTAGTTTCCCAGTTTGTTTGTTTTTTTTTAGTTTCTAGTTTTGAACGAAAATTAAGTACTAAAAAACAGCAAAATTAAATTAAATTTTGTTTCTCTTGACCCCGACAAATATTCTCGAATACCTGAATGAAAAACAGCAGTGAAATGAGTACTTACAAAATATTACACAATATGTCCTGCAAACGAGAATTCGATTTGTTTAATGGGATTCAGATTTGTTTAATGGGATTCCAAGAGTACCCGCTAATAATCAATGAATCAATCTTTTTTTCACAGTTCTGAAAATCTCAAACGATGAATAAGTACAAAATATATTTCTTCACGATTCCATTTCTTCAATTTTTTGAAAAGAATTCGATTAGTCGAATCGCACGATATTTTCGATTGTATCTGTCATGGCGGCAATGTTTTGATACATCAATTGTTGTGATTACAAAAATGTTGACATCAATTTAAATGTTTCTGCGTTTCGGAGTGAAATTAATCGACATATTGACATTGATATCGTTGATGTCGAAGTGTATAATTAGTAATTTTGGAACACAAATTGAGATCAAGTATTGTCTGTGGTTTTCAGATAACCTCGATAACAATGTCAGGGAAAACACTGTGTCGGCTCTGCGGGAGAAACGTCAAGGAGTATGTAAACATGTTCAGCGACGAAGGATTAAAGCGAAAATTGGGGATTAAAACTGCAACTTGTTTACAAATTCCTGTAAGTTAAAAAAATCAAAATTAAAGTAATAGAAAATGTCCAATTGAATTATTGAAAAATATAGTATTGGCATGGGCATCTACAGCAAGTGATACGTAGGTAAGTAAAAACAAGTGGCAATTTTAGAAATTGAATCAGGTGATTTTGCCACCTTTCAGGACTTGTTTTTCACTCCATAAAATACTATTTGATAGTTATTTGGTTAGCGAAAAGATTAGAGAAGATTGCAAAGCTAGAGGTCAATTATCGAAAACTATAGGACAATTGTCACGATAATTTTATTTCGAAAGTACTTCATATTATTGAATCCTGAGCCCTGATTGGCCCAGGAGAGGCTAGCTTCGAAAAGGGCAAATAATTTAAATTACTGACCAAAATCTGGTGTCAAATACAATTCCAGGTGTCCGTGTGTGATGTTTTGCCAACAATAATCTGCCACCGCTGCTGCGCCAAGTTGGACGACTCATACGAGTTGTTCGAGAGAGCATCAAAGGTCCAAGTATTCTTGGAGGGCATGTATCATCCGACCAGTGAGCTCCAGATAAAAGAAGATCCGGATTCACCGAATCCTGAGAAATTGAAGGGACTGACACAGACAAAATTATCGAAAAAAGATGGAAAGAGAAAGAAGGATGTGCCCTCCAAGCCCAGAATTTCAGAGGCACTCCAAGGCTATCCCTGGACCTGTGTCCTCTGCAGCTCCGGAGTCCTCGACTCTCTCCAGGATTTGTGTCAGCACTACACAAATTCACATAACCGCTTACCAATTTTCAAGTGTGTTCAATGTGGACGACAATACGATAGATATCGAAGCTTTACGAAACACTGTATGCTGCATCAGAGTTCCAAAAAGTTTCAGTAAGCAGCTAATAATGGAATATACGTCTCTTCTATTATTAATGATAAATCATTTTTTTTATTATAGATGTAACATCTGCGGAAAAACGTTCAATGAAAAATCGAAGCTAAATGCCCATGCACTTGTACATACTGATAATAGGCCGTACACCTGTACCATATGTGAGAGCTCCTTCAAAAGTCATTACGCATTGGGTGTGCATTCCAAACTTCACTTGCCAGTGGAAAAAAAATTGAAATTCTTTTGTGGACCCTGTGATCGGAGGTAATTTACAGAATCTCGAAAAAAATTGTCAATTGAAAAAATTATTTGGAATTTCGTTTGGTTAAATTTTTACCGGATTTTCCATCTAGATTCACAACGAAAAGAGCTCTCGAGTGCCATGAAAAAATGCACAAAGGAAAAAGAGATTTTATGTGTGACATCTGTGGCAAATCATTCGTATCTAAAGGATCTTTGATCACCCATTTCGATAGTCACTCTCAGGATAAAAGTTACACATGTACCATCTGTGATCGAGGCTTCCGGACAGAGAGACTTCTCAGTGAGTGATTCAAGTAATTTTTTCCGAAATATCTGATTTGAATTCTTAATTTCTACGTAAATGACAATAATAGGGATTTTTTTTTCTTGAAAATGCCCGCTTTTACTGAAATATGCCAATTTCTTCATTCGATGATTATTAATTGGACCCAATTTTCTATCCCACAGGTAAACATTCTCTTTCCCATACATCAATAAAACCGTTTGAATGTGAAATTTGCTACAAATCATTCAAAACAAAAGGCACCTTAACAGCTCATACAAGAATTCACACAGGAGCGACGCCCTACAAGTGCGATATCTGCGCAAAAAGCTTCAGATATTTGGCCATTCTTATAGTAAAAAGAAACCTTTACTCTTTTTTTCAATTATATATAGCAATAATAATTGTCAATATTAAGGCACAGCCTGCTCAATTTTTTTTATTTTCGTCTCTAGATTCTTCAAAATTCTCCTTATTAATTACAGCTGAATACAGGCCTGAAAAATAATGATCTTGAGCTCAGACGAGAGGTCATAATATTTATTATGTCGGCAATTAAGTCTCACTAGAGATCTAATTGCCGACATTGTAGAATTTTGACCTTTCGTTTGACTCCGAGATCATAATTGTTCATGTCTGTTTTTGGCTGTAATTAATAAGCCCGTAAACGGCCATAATGAACAGAAATTCTGGGGAATGTAGGGACAAAAATGAACAAAATCGAGCAGGTCGAACCTTAATACTAAAAAAAATGCAGGTCCATAAACGACAACACACTGGAGAGAAGCCCTACACCTGTTTTAACTGCAACAAGAACTTCACGAACTCAGGAAATTATAATAAACATCTCAAAAGAATGCACAACAGTCTCCCAATCCCTGAAAACTTGAAAAACGAAGAATTGGAAACTACAATAGAAGAACATGAATTATTGGATATGAAAGAAATACCATCAGTGGACTAATTTCTAGCGAAGCCTCTCCTAGCGGTCTTTATATGTAAATATAATGATTTACGCCTTGAACAAACAAGTATTTTTTTATCCGTAGATATAGCTATTCGAATAATTCAATTATTACGAAAGCCGTAATTCGAAAAAAAAAACCGAGTCTGAATTTGTACAGGACATAGAAAAGTGAAATACTCGCACTTATCATCACTGAATCAACTTTATTCAAAGGAAAATCGTTCACAACTCATCAAGCATAAGTGAAATAAGTGAAATAATCCGAAATAATCGAATGGAATCGTTTTCTTTTACAGTCTTAATATTACATTGAAATTTAATTTCATTCGTAGGTACATTTAACATTATTATCACAGAAAATTGTCCTCCAGCATGAGAACAATTATTGTCTTTCGTTAAATTTGTTTTTTTGATTGATTCATTAATCGTGAAATATGAAAACATTAAAAAATCATGATGAAAGAGAAAAAACTGTATGATTTATCTTTCTGAGTTTTCTTTGGTGTTTTTTTGTCTTTTTTGACGTGGGAAGACATCATCACCAGTCAATTTAAGGCAACACGGAACATCTGGATGTCCTTAAATATTCTTCCAAAATATTAACATTCTTTTCCTTAATTTGTCATCAATTTTCAATTTTCCCTTCTTTCGCTAGTGAAGTCTTGAATCAGTAGAATCGACCGGCAATCCCAAAAAACGTTTGGTTCAATTTATTTTAATCTATGAAATTATAGATTTCGTATTGGAGTAGTAAAACGTGATAACTAAGATATCACTTATACAGTTGTTCCACGAACAAATGATTTCAGGGGAAAATGTAAAACATACATTGTGTAGTTAATTAAACTCGACGGTTTTTTCTGTAAATTAATCACTCTTTGGATAATATACTAACCAACTTACGGCGATGAGTTCCTGTTATGGCGTTTTGACCCGTTCAATACATGATATTTTACTCAGCTGTGACAGTTTGTTCATTCTTTCATCGTTTCATTGTTCACTTTAGAATCACATTGTCTCATGAGTTCTGCGCAGATGCAATTATCAACTGTAGATTTAAGACAGGTTTCAGTGCAGGTCTGATCGTTGGACAATCGTAGCGTCGTTTTTGACGATGGCCGCTCGTATTTACATATCACAGCGTACATATCACCACCTAGTCTGGCTGCCAGCCAGCGATTTTTTACTACTGCAAGTTTTAAGCACTCACATTTCAATTTTGCATGGAGATTTGTATGAAGAGTACGACCCATTCCCTCGATTACTACCAAGTCCACATTATGTTTAATCATTGCTTTGCAGAGATCTAAATTCAATCGACTGGAACAAGCCAACGGATAAATAGATGAATCATTTGTATTTTCCACGATTATTAATACAAAGAATGTAAGATTAGTATATTTCTAACCTAGGCAGGTAAAATAAAGGACCCTCGCTCACGAGGTTGAGAAGCATGTGGGTAAGGGTCTTTTATTTTACTTTCCGTGGTTAGAACCCGATTTTCCGATCCGGCGTAAGAGTCAAGTCAGATTTCCCTCCCGTGCAGCGGGAGGAAAATGCCACTTTGCCCCCACCGGGACGGAAAAAGTTAAGAATGATGAACGAAAATTCGATTCAATCACTGGATGTTATCGGTAATAATGCTACGAGACCAAATCCAATTTTCGTGCAAGAATTATTCCGATAGTTGATACGCAGGAAAACATGAGGAAAATGTTGAATTAATTTTCCAGGTGTCGTGATATTCGACGGATTCATTTTGGTAATTGGATGTGGTTATTGTGACTTCTTTCTTGACTTTTTTTTTATTTCACAGAATAATATTTGACAGTTATTCGGTTGGGGAAGCAATTGCAAAACTAGAGGGAAACTAACAAAAATTAGAGGGAAATGACGAAAAACTAGCGGGCAATTATCAGTTATAATATCCCTAGACCATAAAAATTATCGGAATAATTCCCGATAGCTTCGTTGCAAATAAACGAATGGGTCAAGATTTGCATGTGATGCATATTGTCAAAGGATACTCGGCGGAGATTTTTCGGGGACTGGATTGTGGCCAAACGGAGCACACTATTCGAGTGTACAACTCGGCAAAATATATAGAATATATATTTTGTTAGTTAGAAACAAGCGAAGAACTTGTATGGAATTATCGGATGAAATTTCCAAGAAGCTAGTGTGCACATGCAGTTGAAGACTGAACTCTAATTTACCCAGGCGATGCCAGATCAATAGAATCAATTGCGTTAGTTAATTAATCTGTAGATTAGCTGATTCTTAATAGAGCATTTCAATAAGTAATCGACAAAGGAAGTAATTGCAAAGAAATCCTGGGCAATACTGTGTGATAACAATTCTAATTGATTTTGGTAATTACCTGAGATCCAAACAGGGCCCAGCTTGTGCTGTTTCCATGGCCATCAGTCTGTTTTCCTTCAGAGCATATTTGATATCTTTACAAATTTTGCCTGCTTCCTTCAGAGTCACCAGCAATTCTGGATACGTGACATCATTGAGAGCAGGCATTGAGTTTGCGCAGAGCATGACTCGGGTTCCTCTTTGCAATAAATCTCGAACAAATGGTAAAATTCCTAGAACAATGTCAACTCCGCTGTTGTCCACGAATATGGCTGCACAGGTATGGGGAGGCTCGTTTTGCAGTCTTGAGATCCAGTCGTCTAAATCATCTTGTAGCCACGGTCGATTCGGTATTTTACTCTGAGCATCTTCAAATCCAAAAGTTGATGACTCCATGAGATCTGCGACCTCTTTAGCTCCCCAGTCAAACATATTTCCAGCGAGGGCACCTAGGACCAGTGCTTTCAGTTTCTCTTCGCCCTCCAGATCATCCAGAACCTCGAGTCGGGCTTTTAAATACGTCAACGCTTCCTCGTTCTCCTTTTTCTTTTGCTGAGAGTAGGAAAATGTCATGAGTTAATTTCTCTAGTTATTGTATTGACAAATCGACAAAACGAGATAATTTCGAAAAAAATTCAGTTACCAAAATTATTAAATAGTTAAGATTTAGGACAATAGTAGTAACTGGAGTTACATATCGAGCTTATCATCACCTCATTCAATGATTTGAAAAATCCAAGTGCATTACCTGAAGATAGGGATCTGGGAAATCGAATTCTTTCATACAGTGCTCTATCGTATCGAGAAGTGTTCTCACTGTTAACGCTCCATAAGCACTGGAAGAGATTTAATTTTTTTTAAATCAGAAAAAATCGTATTTATTGATAATTATAAACTGATTGGATCGTATGTACTAATGAATTAAGAACCGTACAAAGGTTGCAGATGAAGATAATGAAGTCTGTTGATGTACTTTTCCTTCAGTTTACTCGCACGATCTTTGGCAGTGGGACTTTGAGGTTGACTGTAAATGGCCCTTGCAATGAATTTATCGATTGATTCTTCGAAACACTGCAACCAATAATCCCTAGGACACGACAAAATCAATGGTATCAGTTGCTTTATTTTAAAACGTTATATTTATTTTACCGTCATTCACTGAATTGACAAACTTTCGTGTAAACTCAAAAATTATGAGGGCAAAAAATTACTGGGAGAGGACAACTACTCCGATATAAATGATTGTTCATTCTAACGCTCACCTGGCTTCTTTGTCCTGGGCAAGATCAGTGGTATCAGGACAATAAGAAGCCGGATCCCTCAAGAGTGGGCAGAAAGTCACAGCATTTTCGGCTCTATCAATTTCCAGCTGATCCACCTCAATCCCCATATCCGTAGCAATTGAATCCTTGAATCCAGAGCTTCCAGCGTAATTCTCAAGCCAGCTGTACTCATTACTCTGTTCGGCTCCATACAAAAAGGCACCAATAGCTCCCAGATACCCTTCATGCCTCAAAAACAATGGTTTCACCTTTCCCCCTGACCAGTACTTGATAGCAAATGAGATAGTGTGCATCGACAAGGGATGATTTCTCAAGAAATAACCGCCAAAGTAAACCTTATCCATGTTATGAATTGAAGCATACAAACTTGCTATTTGTCCGATGTCATTGCTAATTGTGAACAGAAGACTTCGAGCAACGTCAGCCTCTGAGTAGCTTTTAATGCCTTGGCCATTGTTGCAGGACATTGCTTTACCGAAGGATGAGGCTATCAAGTCACCCGAGAGTCCCTGGGACGAATAATCACCTCCGTAAATATCCTTCACCAGCATATCAACATTTCTGTGATCTCCCCTTTCTGCTAATTCCAATAATTCATCAAAGCCCTTTGCTTTCGTGAGAAGCGATCCTAGACCCCAGAATGTCCCTCCGCCAGTCGCTGTTCCTCCAACCTGGGGAATCGAAAACGGAGGAAACGTTGACAATTCTAAATAAACAAACATTTTTATTTCAATACAAAAGAAACGATAATCAGTGGACATAACTATTTCATTCAAATTTTTCTGTGAAACTGAATTAATTGTGAGCATTGTACACGGGGAGTTCATACCAGCCGCGTCCCCGTCATGAACTCTGGGTAATGCTAAGTGCTGGTGAGATTTATTATACCTTACCGCACGTTCAATTGAATTTATTTAAATTATATAATTTATATATCTTCAGTAGGGGAGGCGAAGGAAAGATTGTGTACATCTACCCAAGCATACTGAATTCCAAATTCAAATCAATTCATTTGAAGCAACCCGTTTCCGACCCTATAAGTGTAATTTCTCACAAGAGAGAAGCAAAATAAAGCAACCCCACTTCAGTTTACAAAGAAAAAATTTTGAGGTGCTATCTTAACTGTTTACCAAAACATCAGTCATTAGCAAGAAAAGTCTATTACAATCATGAAGTGGTAGAACAAGTTAAGCGAATTGCACACAAAAATTGGTTTTGTCCTGAATGACTTCGAGACAAGGGATTTTATCAAGAAAATGCTGTGTAATTGCTAAAGCATGTCTGTCATTTAATAATCTCCCGCAATTGTTGTCTCACATTAAATAAGAATTGTACAAACCCTCTCGTATTCTCGTTCGGACTCCACTTTTAAAATGCTAACGCCGCTTCCAATGTTCACTAAAAGGTAGGGAAAGATGTTTGGACCTGCTTTTTCAAATTTGTACTCCGGATTTCTGTGTCTCTCGAATTCGAATGCCTCGCAGGGGATGTTTTTCAACAGAAAGTTGGAGCCCTTAATAAGGCAGCCTATCTCGTCCTCTTTATCCACGAGAAGACCCAATTTGGATTGAATCGATGAGGCATACTTGAAAGCTCCGCCACCAGTCACTTTGATGCTCTTTCCCTGGAATCTCTCAGCATTTACCAAGTGCTCTTTCACGAAGTCAAGACAATTCTCGATGTGACGAGTCTCGAATTTGACGAAGTGGAGACGACTGCCCTCTTGTACCTTATAAGTCCCATCTGGGGCATCACTGTCGTCGTCATCGTATAGGGCTTTGCGATAACTGATTGTGGAGTAGTAGGCGATTTTCGTTAAGGAAAGACCTGCGCATAAATGTAGGCAATTTAAATTATTGTCTCGTATTTCTGCTTGAAGTCCTAAATGAGTGATTCTTCAGGTATAAAGAAATTCTCAGCAACAATCTTCAATAGTTGGGAATTAGGTAGGGGGAATGCGTTCCACATTTTTTAAGGTAAGACAGTGGGATTAATGGGTGGAAAGGATTTTGGATAGGTGGAAACTCTTTCTCAATATATTTAGTTCACAAATAACATAATTGGAAAGTTAAGTGTTAAGGCTAACGACCTTTTCATGACATGCTCTTTTTTATTTACTTTTGTTTTGTTTATTTTGAATGGTGACGTGTTTCCGGGAGAGTGAAATAACCTGCAGCCACCCCCGCCCCCTTCCCAGGGGTCTTCCTTTTTCGAAATTTTAACTCTGAACAGACAGCTCTCAGTCTCATTCTTAAATTGAAAAACTCGTTCCGAGAAAACCACACTTTCACCATTTTTCTTGAAAACATGTCAAGGAAGTGTTATGCATAATCGAGAATAATGCAGTAATGATAATAGCCTTATCTATGTTTTTTTCCCTCATTCATCTTCATATCTCTTAGTCAATAGTCACGCAAAAAATCTGGTTTTCACTCATTCCCGTCAGCTTTTGTTACCCACGTGATGTTTTTCCTCCGCCAAAACACACACAAAGCATTACAAAATTCAATTAAACGTAACCTCAAACATTATGAAGAATGCTACGTAATTCTCGATTTCTTCGTCTTAAAACAGGAAATAATATATTTTGTTTACCTATATCGATGGCAAAGTTATGTGCATTTTTCAAATTTGCAAAAACCTCAACGGCTGGTGGCAACTTAATGCTCTTAGGGAGTAATTGAGCTTCACCCACTTCTGCCATTTTCTCGCCCCCAGATTGCTCGATTTTTTTTTCCACCAGATTTTTATCTGCAGCAATATTCATCAGACACAAATGGAGATGTCATACGCATAACTCAATCGTTACTGACACTGAAATTCAACTGAGTTGAGATACATCAAATATGAACATTTTATCGGCGCTGTATAAACAGCTGTTTCAGTGGAAATAGTTAATGTTTATAACCGCAGCCTTAGACGGGGATTTAAAAATGGTGGTTTTGGAAACTTCCCCCACTCTTATGTATGTACGTTTGGGTTCTGCAGAGTGAAAGGGGTGGAATGAGGCGAAACTAGCAAAACAAATCTGTAGCGAAGCGGTAAAACGAGATAAGTGCATTCTACATATTTTTTCAAAACCCGTATTACCTCAGTAAGGAATAATGTTAGGAGAAATTATCAGAAGAAG
>JAPYZN010002048.1:0-13350 GCA_030522865.1 Psyttalia lounsburyi
TGACTCATGTGATTATAATCCTCGCCTTCGGCTCGGATTATAAAGCCACATTCGTCAGATAATACTTTCAACGCCTGGTGACATAATGTACTATTGTTTATCTAGTCGACGAAATGGACGAGTGAATCAATAGATACATAAATAAATAAATTAAATAGTTTATTGGCAGATTAATTAATTATATTAAAGATAAATTGAAGGAGTTACCTTGGATTCTCCAAGTCGTTTGGCGATAACAGCTCTGATATTCGATATTTCGAGATCTCTGAAGGTGGAAGGTCCCGATTTTCGTGGGGCAGAGACCCTGGGCCCCGCCGAAGGAGCACTGGGAGCCCCGGCCTTCGCAGGAGCTGCTGCGGCTCGAGGATCAACTCTCTGAATGTTATTCTGCTGAATGTACCCAAGAACGTCACTTTTGAGCAGGCGATTGGGCCTGCCAGTGCCTTTGACGGATCCAGAACTGAGTCCGTACTCCTCGAGGAGTCGTTTAACAGCCAGTCCGTAGACTTGGCCACTTGGGGGTGGTTTGTCCCCCGCAGGGGCCGCCGAGGGAGCAGGCGGACCTGAGGGGGCTTTCAGTGCTGGAGCTGCGGGCTTGGCCGAGGGCGTCGTCCCTGTGGGAATGACGATCGCTTTCGGATCCATTCCTCTTTCTACTGTCACTGCTATCAGTTGCCCAACTTCTACTTGGGAGCCTTCTTCCACCTGGAGGAGACCAAAATATTCTTTGGGAATGTCTTGTTTCCATCGCAAACATCTTCGCGCACAAAGAATTATACAAAAGCTAGGAAATTCGCTAAAAAAAACCCTGGAGGATTTCTATGGGACTTCTGTTGGAGTTCGATTGACAAATTCACTTTTTTTTTGCGCCGGAATTGAAGGGATTTTTAATTTCTGGTTCAATTTTTCCCGGGAGATTTTCGATAAAATCCTCAGGGAAATGGATTTGATCTTCAGTTACCAGAATCTTCGCCAGGATCGCCTCCTCATCCATCTCAAACGTCATGACAGCCTTATCCGTTTGGATGTCTGCAATAGCATCACCAGGAGCTATCTCATCCCCTTCTTTCTTCAGCCATTTGACAATTGTACCTGATGTCATGGTTGGAGACAGTGCAGGCATAGCCACATTAACTCTAAAAATTAAAATTAAAAAATCATCCCTCTTCTGTTTTCCAAAAATGTCGACAAAGTCTTTAAACGACAAAAAGAGCGTGAAGAGAAAAATGAAATGGTCATTTGTCTCAATAAGAAAATGGATCAGAAGACGTACTGTCCAGCAGGTGGTTCTGCAGCCTCCACCGGAGCACTAGCCGCCGCAGAAGCCGCTGCAGGTGTCTCAGGTGCTCCTCCACCCGCCGGCATCTCCACGGACTTCCAGTCCTCATCAGGCTCGACAGTTAGAGCGATCAGAGTCCCCACTTTGATGTCCTTCGTGCCCTCAGGTACAATAATTTTCGCCAGTGTCCCCTCATCATCCATCTCGAACGTCATGACTGCTTTATCAGTCTGGATGTCTGCCAGAGCATCCCCCGGCTGAATAGGGTCGCCCTCCTTCTTCATCCACTTGACTATTGTTCCTGTCTCCATAGTTGGAGAGAGCGAGGGCATCAGCACCTCCTTCCCCTTGACTGGGGATCATTGGGTAAATTTTGATTCATTTGTCTGAGGTTAATTCAGTGATCATGGGATGGAATGAACAATTGGATTTGTTGAAGAATAATTTGAGGAAATTGTTTGGTAATTGAAAGCATCAATGAAATTTTCAGTCATCTATCTGAGTTTAATTAACCCAATGGCATGTGAGCCTGAACGTTTAACTATTGGTGGGATGGAGCATTCAATTAAAAATAATAGGTTCTCTCAGTTGAGGGAGTGGAATAAGAACTTGTGTTGATTGAAAAATAATTGTAGAGGATTGTTTATCACTGGAAGTCAGCAATGAAATTTTTATTCATCTATTGAGTGTTTGGCAGAACGATTTGACACTTGGTTGCATAACGAATTGACTGAAAAAACAATAATTATTTTATTGTTGTGGAGATGGACGACGAAATTGGAGATGTTGAAAAATTAATGGAGAGAATTGTCTAACTAATTGTTGAAAAACAAGTAGGAAATATCTGTGAGTGATTACTCCAAGTACAATTCTAACCTGTAAATTATGTTCAGAACCATGGGAAATGAGAGGAAATGATAATTAACTCACCATTCAGTAGCCAACTCGTGTGAAAACATAATCTCTGGTATTTCTCAGGCAGAATAATCTGTGACACTGGATTTTTTAAGGATTTTAATGATAACAGGCCAACCCTACACCTCACCATCTGCGCCATTTTCAATGGACGACCGGAACGTGCGATATTTTGTTCAAGACAAGATGGGTCAAGATGGTCAGCGGATGTTGTCTGGCGGACATTTTGACTGGTAGGCACGTGGTACTTCCGGTAAACCAGGCACACATGTGTGACTTCACGTGCTTGGGGAGTTCTTTCGTCTTTGATTAGTGACAAAAATATGCTGCTAGCTCGTACTCCGGAGGGAAATTAATATTTTTTTCTACTGCACTCGAGGCTGAACCAGTTGTTCGTCATGGTAAGCATCATTCTAAATTCATTAATCATTTATTTTGATAATCATAAGAGGCTTTCAATGGAGAGATTAAGGTTATGTGAGTGAGTGCGTCTCAATTGTGAAAAAAAACAATTCAATAATAAAAATCACCTGTCTTGCTTTTTTTTTGGCGCCACACTTTATGTATTGTGTTTGGTCACTGTTGGGACGATCCCCTGCCCATTTTTGACGCATTCACTTTGTTTACATTGTAGGGTAGTCATCCTGGGAGTCAGTTGTATTTCTTGCATGGCCGAATGAGTCGAACCTGTTGTCTTATAATTTAGGACGTTGTTCTCTCCAATCATGAATATTAATCAAAGTTTTTATGTTTCACTTTTAATAATTCCAATAGATCAGATCGAGAGTTAACTCTGGGTCAGTTAACTCAGTTCTGTCAGCGTAATTATAGAATTTAATTAGCATTATAGTTTGTTTTTAGGAGGAGTAAAATAAAAAATTCAACGAAAAGTAGACTTTCCTTTGTCAAAATGTTGCCTCATACAAAAATAATTTCCTGTAGTCCGTGAATTGAATAACCTTCAACTGGAAACGTCGTGAGAAGAGTCAGTTAATTTATTCGAGCCCTTCCCCCTGGATTCTCCATTAAAATTCTTCTAGAACCACAAAATGACATAAAAAATAAGTAAAATACATATGTAATTCCAGCCGAAGCTATTCATCCTTTACGAGCACGCGGCGGGGTACGCAGTGTTCAGCGTGAAGGAATTCGAGGAGATCGGCATGTTATTGCCCCAGGTGGAGGCCTCAGTGACCGACCTCTCCCGATTCAACGCAATCGTGAAACTGACCGGCTTCTCCCCCTTCAAAACAGCCCTCTCGGCACTGGAGAGTATCAACAGCATCTCCGAGGGCATAGTTCCCGAGGACTTGAAAATTTTCCTCGACACCTGCATCCCTAAACCCGAGAAAAAATCCAAATACCTCCTGGGAGTATCAGACCCCAAACTCGGGGCCAGCATCACCGAGGTCCTCAACATAAAGTGCGACCACACAGGCGCAGTTCCCGAAATAATCCGCGGAATTCGCTTCCACTTTCACCAACTGGTGAAGGGCCTAACAGCCCAGAGTTCGGGTGTAGCCCAGTTGGGACTAGGCCACAGCTACTCCCGTGCCAAAGTCAAGTTCAATGTCAATCGTGTCGATAATATGATCATCCAAAGTATCGCCCTTCTCGATCAGCTGGACAAGGACGTCAACACCTTCAGCATGAGAATACGCGAGTGGTACAGCTACCACTTCCCCGAGCTCGTGAAGATCATTCCAGAGAATTACACGTACGCAAGAGTGGTTAAGCTGATAAAAGATAGAAAGGAGTTGAACGACGAGAAACTGGAGGCACTGGAAGACATTGTAATGGACAGTGGGAAGGCTCAGGCGATATTGGCAGCCTCGAAGACGTCGATGGGGATGGACATATCAGCTGTTGACCTCCTCAATATTGACATGTTTGCTGGTAGAGTGATTGCCCTTGCCGACTACAGAAAACAATTAGCTGAGTACCTCAGGACGAAGATGAGTGGAGTGGCGCCGAATTTGGCAACACTCATTGGTGATCAAGTTGGTGCCAGGCTGATTGCTCATGCTGGATCATTGACGAATCTGGCCAAGTATCCGGCGTCCACTGTGCAGATACTCGGGGCTGAGAAGGCCCTCTTCAGGGCTCTGAAGACCCGGGGGAATACTCCCAAGTATGGACTTCTCTTTCACTCGACGTTCATTGGGAGAGCGGGGACCAAGAACAAGGGGAGAATCTCCAGATATTTGGCGAATAAGTGCTCGATAGCGTCGAGAATTGATTGCTTCACTGATGTACCTACTACGGTCTTTGGGGAGAAGTTGAGGCAACAGGTGGAAGACAGGCTCAAGTTCTATGAGACTGGAGACATTCCCAAGAAGAATATTGAGGTTATGAAGGAGGCACTTGAGGAGGCCGCCTTGATTGTCGCAGCGGAGGAGGAGAGAACCGCTGAGGCTGATGAGTCCACCAAGAAGAAGAAGAAGAAGAAGGCGAAGAAGAGGAAGAATGAGGAGGAAAATGGCGAGGTCAATGGGGTTGAGGAGGTCAATGGTAAGAGTGAGGTTAATGGAGATGTCGAGGAGGCACCGCCGAAGAAGAAGAAGAAAAAGAAGTCTAAGAGCATTACTGAATAATTTTGGGCTATTTAGTGGGGGGCAGACGTTCGTTTTTTAAAGGGATTGTGATCACCTTTTCCAGATCATTCGTCATTTTTTTTTTTATGGTAATTCTTGACTTGATTTCAGTACAGTAGATTTTGACAGACTAACCCAACACAAGACTTCAATCGTTTCTTCAGGGACGGGGGGAATGCAGATGTAATGTTTCAGATTTTTTTTTGTAAGGATTTAGATGTAATTGCCATTTTTTGTGTCACCGAGATCTTGGGGAGATTTAATAAATAAATAATGAACATTCATTGCTTTTTTTTTGCTCACAATTGTCATTTTCAGAGAATTGGAGAGTTGAAGTTTAGGGGAATAAGAAAAGATCGTTGATTTTAACAGATTATCAATTATTAATTTTGGGGTATTAGTGGGGACTAATGAGAATTTTTAGTCTATAAAAACTTTAAAAACTCTTTTAACTTCAAAGGAGGCGAGTGTTTTCGAGGTAAAGGAGGGTGGACCCACTGAAATAATTTAACAGCGAGAAAAATATTGATAATCCTTCTTAATAATAATTACTTAATAAGAACTAAAAGAAATCAATTCAGTCCCCAAAAAATGGGTGTATTAAAATGTCTAAAAAAAATTGTTGACAATTCCCTTCGCTCTTAAATAAATTCTCTAATTGACGGACCAGGGAATGAAAATAAAAGAGAACGACATCTCTAACACCAGCACCAATGAGCATTTTTAATGAGGAAAAAAAAAGTGTTAACAACATAACTACAACCATAAAATTGAATACAATTTTATATATAAACAGAATGTCTTCCTCGATCGACAAAAAAAAAAATAAAATTCGTTTAATGATTATTAATTTGTATTTTTCTTAACGTAATTGTACAGTTGAGGAAAATCATGCTAGTCGTTCCATGTTCACTGATTCGTACGAATATTCACAATGATTCCCTTTCTCGTTATAACATTCATACTATATACAGCGATAGAAGATAACACATAATCAACTTCATTTAATTAATCGTTTGTTTTAGTTCGTTAACGAAAGAGAAACTGATTCGAACTTGTGTATTTTTTTATATTTTTTCGTAGATTGCCCTGACTAGAACAATCGAGTATACGCTGAATTATCATTAGTTGTTTTTTTCTAGTTTCAAAAATCAATTGACACAATCATCCAATTTTTCTCAATCCATTTTTCCACTAATCCTGCGCTTTTATTTACATATTTTCATTACATCTTAATACTGTCAAATATCTCGCAACATTTGCACTCGGTAAATGCAGAATTAGATGGAAATTGAGAGGTACGAGGAAGTGTAAGCCAAAATTGACACTTTTTTTTTTCATTTAAATCTTGCGTGTTGGAAGTGTCTATTCGTTGCACAATCCTCATCTCACTTTTACGCGTTGGTCGTAAGACAATAAAGAAAATCAAAAAGACTGTCTCTGAGATGTGTCTCAAAACGAAAATTTCAAAATGCGTGATTGAAACGTCAATTTATTGGCAGGAGAATTAACGTAGAAGTGATGAAAATTCATTCGGTGCAATTGCCTCGAATTAAAAAAAAATCCAATCATGAGATAAATATTATCAAGGAATAATGAATTATTTTAAGGTGTCGAACCGAGAAAAACGAGAATCTGAGGATGGATATGTCCCAATTCTTCAATAAGTGCAGTCACTTCTCATAAATTATTCCCCCATTTTTTTACAATATATATTACACTCTATTCTTCATAAATTTTGGAATGATTACGTTTCACCCATTCGTAAGGTACCCCACGAACACATTATCATGAATGTCGTTATCTTGAAGAGAAAATTGTAAAATATTCGATCAACTTGCTGCATTAAATATTCATTCTGAAAAATAAGTTGGTTTCTTTCACTTTCTCTATTCAATTTACGGCAATTATTGATTACATTCTATGTTAGTATTGTAACAGCTAATAATAATCATAGTTAATAGTGACAGATGTTAAGAATCATCGATATGCGCTTCTCCACAAATTTTATTAAAATGCATTTGTCATTTTACTCGGATTCTTGAGGAATGCATTCACTTTTTAAATGAATAAATTTTTCAAAACGTTTCTTTAATTTCTCTCTCTCTCTCTCTCTCTCCACCTTGTTAAAATGCATTGCTGTCGCTGATTAGAAAAGAATCTTTGGGATAAAAATTAATCGTGTCAATCTGACGTACGAAAAATTGCGCATTATATTGTGCTGAGACAGGAAATTTTAGTACTTATTACGGTTTCATCGATACAGTCCCACATAATCACTCAAAAATCACCTCAACACATGATTATTAATAACACAGACTGCAGTTGCGCACGTGTTAATCATCCAATCGTAGAAATATCTCCTAACAATGATTTTTCTCTTCAATTCTTCTTCCAGTGCAAAAATGTAATTCGTGTTGAGGAAGCACGTATTGTCAATTATTCTCGGTGTTGCGTAGTACAACAGCGACTAAGTTTCATATCATATTCATATGTATGTATATTAATCATATATATGTATGTAACAACATTTTTTTTAAAATTTTTTTTTCACTCTGTTATCGTTAATTGAAAGACATCTTCAAGTGATGGATTATTACCACATTTTCTTCTTTTATAAAAAACATGACATTTGGCTATTTACTCATTCACACTTTTCTCGGAAAAGACAATCTTAACTAAATAATTAGCTGGATTGTTCTTGATTATATAGTGAGGTCACATGTTTCTGTGATGAGTTTTGCAGTTGCGGCGAGCCATTGGGTAGTAGAAATTACTGGGCGAGGCTTTGTTGCATCGAGGGGATTTATCAATGCTCTTGTTATTGTTTTGATTGCACAAAACTTTTTAACTGCCTCATTGGTCAAGTTACTGTTGGACATTTAGTGCCACCAGACTTGACAAGTGGTTTAAGATATCCTTGAATATTTAATCTGAAATCGCATCAATTGTTTTGAGCAACCGAAGGGTTTCTCTAGTCCTTTCTTTTCATTTCATTTTTAAAGATATTTTTTTCTGTCCCATTGTGAACCTACTGTTTTCCATTCTTTTCAATGCAAATTTTGGATTTTTGGATTTTAATGGATGAAATTAAACATTATTCGATTTCTTGAAGAAAAAATCACCTGAAAAAAATAATGCGATCCCCCCTAATAACCAATGTCATCGTCTCTCAAACGTCTCCTAACTCCTAACTAAGAGTCACCAAAGTATATTCTCAATTGGAAAATTTTTAAAGTTCAGCTGCACAATTAAAAAAAATATATTGAAAGAATATTGGTAGTGGACATAAATAAACTCACATAATTCCAGTCTGATCCATCATTTGACCTGACTGATCGGCCACGCTATGTGAATATCTCAGGGAAATGTTGGAAACAAATTGGCACTAGTCTGCCCGGGGGACTGCATCATCGGTTGCCCGAGGGTCATACTAGGGGCTGAAACAATATCCTCTGTCAAGAGAATGTAATCACGTGAAATATTAGATGGACCAATGAGTGAGTTAATTAGTGAATGACATGCAACTAAAGTGCACTGATAAACAAAATCTTATTTTGCCAAAGATATTTATTTTCGGCTCAACAAAAACAAATCAAATACCCGTAATTTTTACAATTAAAATCATTTCAAAGTCTCGTGAGAAGAAATTTGGGTAAATGTTAAAAAAGCTCCCCTCCAACAATAATTTCCGAAAAAAAAAAATCATGTTTTCAACAACTCCCAAAAAAAAGTAATATATTCAACTCTGGTCTTATCGCACTTTAAATACACTCGCCGAGTAATGGTTACGATACCAAACGGATGTATATTTACGCGATCTAATGAAGTGGAGGCGACAAGTGTTACGGGTGAACGTCAGAGCACATAAAATTATGATAAAGTGAAAAAAAGTGTCCATGAAGTGTGGAAAAGGTGTCCAAGACTCTTTGTGTTACATGCCCCACAAGTCGATACATTAATTCCTCGGACAGTTTAACCCATTCGTAAAGACTATATCTTCAATTGAGAGAATGTTTTTACTGACAGAAGAGTCAGAGGAGGTGGATGGGTTGACTGTTTGAGGAATCAGTGTGGATCAATTTTGAAATTATTTTTGTGTTGTCCGTTGTGTGTTTCTGTGCCAACATTTGCTGTCTTTAGGACCAAACACCGCCTACGTCCACGCCGTTGGTCCCAGCTCCCGCATAGAGTGGTAAGGTAAGAAGTCTTCTAGAGCCCGTAACGCTCGACCTAATCATTTCCGAGCATGCCGATTTTTGACATTTAGAATCGCACAATAGAACCTAAATTTAAAAAAAAATACTGTGGGGGGATCTTTCTTAACATTTACCGATATTTGCTTGGCAAAATTCATTTTTTTGTCTGAATGTGCAATTGTTCTCAATTGTTTACCAAGTGGTCGGGGTTGATGCTGGGGGCTGTTGGTAGCTAGTTGATTCATGCTTGGAGGAGGGCCAGTGGGCTTCGACTTGCTCCCCAACAGATTGTCAAGATCAATCTTGAGATCTGCACCAGCCCATGTTGAACCCACTTGGGCTGTTGTTGTCTCAGTCGGTCCAGTTGTTGTTCTCGTGTTAACTGGAGTTGGGGCTAATAATGCCGTGTCTAAAATGTAAATAAACAAATTAGAAATTATATAACAATTCAAGAAAGAACAGTTCAAACTGATAATAATAATAATAATAATAATAATAATAATTATTATTATTATTATTATTATTAATGTGTGGATTTCTTGATGATAAAACTTGGTTTTCTCATCAAGCGAGGGAGAATTCGGATGCCAACTCACTTGTGGATTGATTGGCACTCGCACCGCCGAAGAAATTAGAATTATTTCCAATCTGTGAATGAGCATTGAAAGTATTAAATCCACCGAAATCCGACAGCAAGTCAGCACCCATGGGTCCTGCGAAAAAAAGTCTCAATAAGAACTCGTCTGCATGAAAAGAAATAAAACATTAATTGTATCAGGAGAATTTTATTTGCACGAATTATCATTCGAGCGTTAATTCATCTGATCCAAGTGTATTGCACTTGTTATAAGAGAGAAAAAAAAGCTCTCGATAAAAAGATCTTCCTCCGTCAGTGGATTGTCATAATCAGAATCATTCAATGGAATTCTCACCAGTATTATTATTGCCATTAGCTCTAATGGCTCCGCCCTGATTTGTCAGTCCCACAGGTCCACTGCTCATGAAACTTCCACTCAGCCCATTACCAGCCATCAAATCCTCGGTATTCGATTGCCCACTCAATCCCTCCTGATTACTCGCCAAGGAATCCCTGCCTCCCACTCCAGCACTACCACCTCCAATCCAATTATTATCGTTACCCCCTATCGTCACTGACGAATTGAAAGCACTAGTGAAATCAGCAAACTGATCATCATTATCCTGCTTAGTACCACCAAAAGCACTGGCGAAGTCACCAAAATTGGCATTAACAACATTTTGACTGGCAACTGGTATGTAATCACTCTCTCTGGGATTGAAATCGTCATCATTGTCAATGGTTGTTCTACTGTTGTCATTGGTAGTGTTGAATAAATCATTGAGAATGTCATTGTTCTTCTTCGGTTGGCTCTTGATTGGCGACGATATCAAATTACCCTGTACAACTCCACTGTTTGCTGTCTGATCCTTACCGTAATTAGCTGCTGCACCGAGATCAACTTTTTTCACTGAACGAGGGGGATTTCTTCGGGGGGAATTGCTGTTTGTTACTGAGACTTTCTCGATTTTGTTCAGTTGGGGGTCCTTGATGTCCTTGTCCTTAGACGGCTTCTTTGGACTCTGATTGTCGTTGTCGGAGTCCTCGCGCTCACCGTCGTCACTGTTGTTGGTGTCCTCGAAGCCACCGCGACCTCTTGTGTCTCTCTCCCAGTCGTTGTAACCTTCTCCACTTGGCTTTGTCCACTTTGGATTGTCCGACCAACGATCACCACCACCGAAATTCATACCCATTGCGTCACTCGACATTCCCACGTACTTGTCTTTGTTCTTCTTGGCCTTCTTGCGCTCGTCGCGGAGCTTTTCGTCGTCCTGGATGAAGTCGATCAGTTCACGGACCTTGTGGCGCACGTTTATTCCTTGATCTTTGCCGATTTCGTCGATGTAGGTGTAATTTTCTAGGGAACGCAAGTCGTATATGTGCTCGCGCGAGGAGGTCACTACGCGCTCGGAACCGTTTCGGACGAGGTAGTTCAGGAGAAGGAGAGCCTGAAAAAGGTTTGGCGGTTTAGATGATGAATGCAGGCGGTGGAGGGAAATGGGGGAAATTGGCGAGAGGGTAATCACTTGTGCCAGCTTTTAAAGGTGAGATAACTTTTCAGAAGTTGGTGGAAATTCCTCAATTTTTGGGAAATAACTTGAAAATTTTTGAGTTCTCGACATCTGGAGGACACTTTTCTCGGAGTGATTATCCTCTTGTTAATGATTAGTCTAGAGAATTAGAGGATATTTTTGTAACTGATTTTTTTTTACTAAATTAAATTACCAAAGTTGAAGAAATAAATGAACAAACGTCAGTTCATCCTTCAACAGTTTCAAATTATTCGAGTAATTACGAGTAATTGCGAGTTCAAATTACTGCCTCAATATTCAATTTTTCATACAATTTGACAAGTCAAATTTTTTTAATTTATTCGATTTTTTTTAACGAACGAAAACAAGTTCGTCGGTACAGGGGGTTATTACCTTGTACGTACGCCGCCAATTACGTTTATTCTCTTGCAACATCCTTTTCCAAAGCATTGACATAACATCGGGAAACTGTTCGTATGTGAATGTCGCCTGGGCGAGTTCTTGCATCATAGCACCTGTCAATGTTACATACATTTGTGCATGAAAACAACCTGATATATTATCCCATGGTATTTTCCCTGGTGTATCAGTGTTGGAATAAAATGAGAGCTAAAGTTGAGTTTTAACACTTGAATTACTTTTTCTCCCATGTTCATCAATAAAATGACGGCAAAGCGAGTGGAATTGTGAGTGAGGGGAGCGTTTTCCACAACTTTCTTTAACCTTCGATTCTGAACCGAGCTCTGGAATATTGACACTCTCATTGTGAATATTATTTATCGTGTTTATTCTCAGAAAGATGATAAGTCGGAATAATACAGAACAATTCAACTCTTTTCTCCCTAGGTAAAAATTGTAATTAAATTTTACGTGAGACAATCATTGATTTTTTTCAACAAATTTCAAACTTTTAAATTCTATTTTATCCCATTTGTAAGCAAATTTTTATCAAACTTAAGTTGTCAAATCCGATTTTTACCCATTTTTTATTTAAAAAATGTAATTAAAGAATTGTCAGTGTTGTGAACCGCTTGAAATATTCAATATACCAAAAATAATAAATATTTGGGTGAAGCAGATAATGAGAATAAACTGAATTCAAATTATCTGTGCACGAAAAACATGTTGAAACGTTTCATTGTGCGTACTGATGAGTTGAATTTATTCGTTGAGTTGACCAATGTCGAGCTACGAGCGGCAATTAGAGCTGTCGTTCCCCAGAAATAGGTTTTCTCTTTATAAATCTAGGTAACACTGGGTAAGCAAATACTGAGATAAGATATTTATGATCTTTAAAGACGTGATTAACCAAACATTTAAAAAATATCAGCACCACTGCAGAAAACAAATTTTCATCTGGACATTGCCTCCCGGTGGAACGAATCATAAAAAATGTTCGATAAATACTAATTCCAAAAATTTCCAACTAATTAATGATAAAATAATTACCAGTGGGTCCCCAGGCATCGTCATTAGTGGCTTCTCGTACTTTGGCTTCGGTGTCTGTGTAGTTCATAACTACATTAGTCCTGGAAACCGCAAACAATAAATTGATACGAATACCACTGAGTCCCCAGCCATTAAAATAATCCCAGAGAAAAAACAGATATAAAGAGATCAATTCGAAACTCACGCCTTGTCCATGAGTTCCCGCACTTTCCACATGTTCATCGTGTACAGAGAAATATCACTCCCAGTTATCAACGGTAAATCACTAACGAAATGGTGAAAAGAAAAAAAAAATTCCAATAATTCCTCTGAGTGTTGAACGAACAATTCAATTGAACTGGTCAACTACCAGTTGCATTAACGAGGAACATTTGTTCGTGTATTCTCCCTGGATTGTAAAAAAACCTTCGGATGAGTACAAACGTCATCAGAAGGTTGCCATGTTCTACCTTCCACGTTCTCCAAAATCCCCCACTCTTGCTTTTATTATTTCAACAATGGTTTAGCACACAACAATCAATCACTTTTGCACTTTTGTAATTGCAGCAATGTAGATACAATGATGATAATATTTATCACAATGAAACGGTAACGACTGATTTATTAGGGAAAACTTATGGTGCTGTGTGTATGTAGCTGACGTTTTCAGTGCCGGATAGGGGGGAACAGTCGAACAGGCAGGTTGGGAATAACGTGAGGAAGTGAGAGCAGGGGTGGAATTTTGCGCGTTTTCGCCTACATAAAACTTATTTTTTTGCTCCCGTTAGAGAGCGTGCGATACAACGAATTGTGTGTAGATTTGAGA
>JAPYZN010002049.1:0-22451 GCA_030522865.1 Psyttalia lounsburyi
GGGGGGGGGCGGGGGCGGGGCGGGGGGGGGGGGGGGGGGGGGGGGGGGGGGGGGGGAGCCCCTTTATTTTATCATTGATAGTGAGCGACGCGGAAGTTTTTGGGCGCCCGATGGAAAATTATATATAGACGTGCCCAGTATAAATGCCAATTAGTTGGTTGAATCAAGCGCAAAAGGGCGGGCGTAAAGCTCTCCTGTGCGATGAGATGAGAGAGAGAGAGAGAGAGTGCGAGGCGAGAGAGGAAGGGATGAGGGAGTGAAGAATGAGCCGCTCAACTAACACGAAAGATTTTCGCGCTCACCCGCTGGCATTCATAAAAGGTTATAAAGTCTAGAGATCGTATATATGTTACTACTGGTAACAGCTCAATGAGTTTTTTAATTAAAAGCGTCAGCCGTTATAAATACAGTTCGCCTATTGCAAATGCAGTGGAACTTTTTGATGTTTGCGATAGCTGTTGGCATTATGGAATTCTTAGCATTGAAAAATAATGAGAATCAGTCGCATTCCGGTGGAGTAATTGCATTGAGAGGGAGAGAGAGAGGAGGGGGAGTTTTGAATTTACGAGAATCGTCAAAGGATAAAGGGACGTCATCAGGCATCTTCAATCACATTTCTTTGAACGAGATCCTCTGGTGGAGATCAAATATCATTAACAGTGAATAAAATGTAATTGCTCAATCCCTAGGAAGTGGCCGACAAACAAATGCTGATTGGCAGGGGGATCAAATGATTATCTGATGATGTTTATTATAATTCGTGTTATTTTTTTAATTGAACATTTTTTCGATAATTTAGAGGGCTTCGACAACAACTGTTATTGGTGTACAATAGCGGATTTTACAGGGCGTTTAACGTTTCCAGAGGAGACACTGGAAATTTATGGGAAATTATTCAAATCAGTTAAATTGTTCAACTGGGGAATGTTGAAATGAGGGAAATAATAATTTATTTATAAAATATGGAGACTATATAGAATGCCTATATTTCTTAGGATGACAGAGGGCTCTACGTAGCAGACTATGTCACCAAATACTACAGTACCTGAGGACCCTTCGGTCGGAGGTCAGTCATTGGCCGAAAAGCGTGAGGAGAGGATCATTAAAATAATTACTCATTTTTCCCCAACGCAATAACTGTCTCTGATGCTGTAAAAGTTATTTTTCATTCTCCTAATCCCGTAATTTCCAACAGATAATGCTCATTATAATTCGAATAATTTTTTTAATTGAGATTTTTTGTTAATTTAAAATTATCCAATAACAAGAGAAAACACTGGAAATTCATTTAAAATAATTCAAATCATTGACTCCATCATCGAAGCATCTTCAATCAAACATGAGTGAAAGGGGCCGCGAGGATGAAGATCAAATATCATTACCACAGTTGAATAAAAAGTAATTGCTAAATCCCAGCCGGAGTAGGCGAACAAACAAATTCGCAATGGCAGAAAAACCCCCGAATAATTATCTGATGCTGTTTACTTAATTCGTTGGCGGTTGCGCTGATGCTGATGATGGCTCTGATTTTTTTATTTTATTTTATTTTTTGCTCACCCCTCCAACTCGAAAATCACGGAGTCAGATTAAAATACTGTTTGGATATGTACTCGAATTCGTATTCATTTATTCCGATCCTTGTGGTTCCTCAGGAAATGTAATTTTCTCAGACGAATGGAGTTTGTTAAAAATTGTTTACCATAATCATTTCAAAAATGATGGAGTGTCTGCAGAGATTATGGCCCCATAACGAATGGATGAGTCGCGTTTATTGTTGTTGAGCCATTGGAGTACCCATCACTATGGGTTACGTATGAATATCTAATGCTCCCCCTTTCACAATTAAATTTGGACAATATGTTTTGTTTCGCTTGAGCCCACCCTCGGTCGAGCAAATGGGGATGATGAAGGGGGGAATTGTCGCTTATGTATCGATATACAGCTTGTGGGGCAGACCCCTCTTCAATGCTCAACGGGTGATGGGGAGGGGGGAGATTGAATACCGCTGTGAGTGTTAATCTCACGCTAACCCACCGAATTCACGCAAGTGCTAACTTAATAGTTCTTTTGGTTTCATTCGGATTCAACTAGTGGGATAATTTGATTTTTTTTTTCTTCTTTTGCTCCCCCCCCTGAGGGCTTTGTGGACTTGTGATGAGGGATTATGAAACTGTTTATTCATTGTTTAGGGGGAATTGTTGATTGTATTCAAATGGGGATTTAGAGACATTGAATTTGTGATTTTTAGGCGAATTATTTGAAGTACACAATTTGGTATTGAGCGGGCCTCACCTGCGGGCGTCAATCGTTTTCAGCCGATTTGTATATATAGGAATTGTGAGGGATAAATCTGTAACGTTCGGTAAATTCTGCTCTCTGTACACCGGATACATACGAGAGTCACGTTATTTTTCTGGAAGGTGTTAAAGCTAACGGAAATTTTGAGAATTATAACCTGGAACATGAAAATTCTTGGATGTTTAAGAATTTTTACGCAACGATCCAGAAAAATTAAAGAGCATGTTGTTAAAGGTGACTCTGCATGAGTTTATAATTTTTTTAAATCAATTTTTACTGCATATTGTGTTTTATTTTATTTATACTCGCAAATGCGAATTTCTAATCGACATTTGCTTGAACCCTGACCTCATAAACACTCACAAACAAAATAATCTGAAAGATTTGACGTGACAAAAATTTTCTGGGTTAATGAAAATGTGTAAAGAAAATTATTAAAAGCAAATAAAAATTACCATTTCAAAAAAATATTTTTGACGAATTATTTTCTTCCGTTTCATCCCCAAAAATTTTTACGGATACCCTAGATCAGTGGATATTTTTTTAGTGGATTTTTATTGCGCGTTGTAATGTATTTTATTTCTATTCGCAAACGAGGATTGTTAATCAAGATCTCCTTGAACCCTTCAGGATAAAAAAATTCTGATAAAAAAAATTTGAAACGTAAATAAAAATGACCTTTTCAAAAATCATTTCTGCCTACTTTTTTGTCGTCTAAGCAATATTCAAAAATTTTTAATACAAATTCCGGCACTCCCGGTTGGCTCTCCGATTCCAATTGCTTCCAAAAATTTGAGGAACGTGCGCAATGTTTCCGGCAATTCCGGGAAAAATTCCTCGACAATTGCTGAGCAATCCCCACATAAAGATACCCAATGTCTTTGCATATTTGGATGCACCAGTGCCGCTAGTAAACCCCTAAGAGCTCCGGTCACCGGCTTCACCGAGTGCAAAATAATCCCACCCCCTCATATCGACAATTCCCCGATCTCCACCTGCGCCCCCCCTGCGCTACCAAGCAAGCCCCCCGTCCACCCAATCAACCAGATCCACCCGCGCCCCTCTCACATCATCTCCGATTGTGCCAGCATCTCGCGGCGATTGCGCATGCAAGTAAATATCGCAAAGCCACCCAGAGGTATTCTCATGCACCTCGCGAGCCCCAGCCCCCCTCGTCCTGGCGCAAGTGTACGAAGCCCACATTTCATTCTGCAAGTGTACGAACCCCACTACGCGCTTGAGAAAAGCGACAGCGTTAATCAAAATAAGAAACACCGCAGGCATTCGGAGTGCACGCGCCTCTCCGTCTGGTCTAACTTGGGAGAATAAAAAAAAAAAAAGAGCGAGAGAGGGAGTGCGCGCGCGAGAGAGATAGAGTGAGAGAGGAAAAATAATAATGCGAGATGTAACATTTCGAACGGTTAAGGTACTTCATTTTGACGCGGGTTCGTGGGTTTGCCGTTACAACAGCCAATCGTAATCTTGGCATCGTATCGACTGAATCGCCGTGGCCACGCCTACGGAATGGTACGATTGGCGGAATAACAGCGGTTGAACACTGGCTGAATGGTAGCCTAACCAACCCGTATCTTTGTACTTGAATGCATTGAACAGTGGTGGGGTGTCGGAGAAACTGTCCGTAGGGGGACAAAATGACCTAGGGCGGGATCATCGCCACGAGCACGGCTGAGTCGTTTACTCGCTTCGGGACAACCAACCTCGGAGCATCGTTTTTACACATCAACATTTATTAACAGTTTCGGTTTTTTTTTTAGTTGTGCAACACCTGTCGCCACTCGATTACAATTACAACGGTCGTTACTCATTGTTCATCTCGTGTGACGTATGGAGGACTGATTTCAGTTGGGATTTTTTTTTTCTTTTGTTATTACGTTCAGTTCGAGACAGTGGAAGTGAAATTAAACAGCTGTGAACGTGACGTGACTTGGTTTTTCCCTCTCTCTCTCTCTCTCTCTCTCTCTCTATTTTTTTTGGTTTCGCATTTATTTATTCTGGAGGTTAAATTGATGAGTTCGATTCAGTGAATTTTAACGTGTCACTTTTTTTTGGGGAGCAACGGATTTAGAGCTCACCGCTGACTAACGGCTGTAAAATTGAGCTGGATTTTCAACGCGCCGCCGGCAACTTTATGAGGTAATTACGGTACTCTTGTTATTTGAATATTTCAGTGGGTATTTAAGCTCGATGGGCATTCTCGGGGGGGGAGTTGTAAAAGCCCCGAGGGTTTTATTGAATCGAGAGGTGTACCGAGAATGGCCGTCATAAATTTTTCAAAACGCCTGACTGTCGTAAAGTTAAGTCCTCTCAATAAAAAAAAAAAATATATCCCCCGAACTGTCTAATCTCAGCGGATGAACAAACGATTGCGTCACTCGGGTTAAATCAGACAATCGGCGAACATCCCCTCCCCCAGGCGGGCAACATTCCCTCCGTTCACCACTCGAAACTACCTAATCACAACCCGAAGTATCCAAAACACTGTCCCCTGTTGGAGAAGAAAAAAAATCCCACACCATCGGCAATTTATTTCCCCCGCAGATGTGATATTCCCGAATCCCTCTCGTGACGTCTGTTATAGAGTCGTCGACGAAAAATCCGTCGGTTGCAAAGCGGATGGCATTGTGGGGTCTCGAGACGCCATAAAAGGATCCTTTCATCGGAAAACTAGGGGTTCGGAAGTACAATCGCGAGGGAAGAAGACACGAATATTTCAAATCGTGTAATAAATCGTTGGAGTTTGCACTACACCCCTAACGGGCTCTCATAACACACGCTCTAAACATTCAATTAGCGCTTCCTAATCCCAGCCCTTGTCAACAGCCATTACTTCCAGCATCTTTCGCGCCACGGGCTCTTGTCTGTACTCGTTTTACCCTACCCACCGGCCGAGTCGCTCCTCCAGCCCCTCGGGATCTCTCAGCGGTCACCACGAGGGGCTAAAGGGCCCACCCCCATTCAACCTCGTCACCCCTCTCGTGACCTACGTATCTATTAATCCCCGCTGAATGACACTCGAGAAGTTTCAGGGGTGGGACAGACTCACATTGCGATTCTAACCCTAAATAAAGAATGATTTTTCGTAACTACGCATGCCGCGGGGTGAAAAGCCCGATGAAAAACCACATCGAGGAGTTTTTTTTTTTTTTTTTTTAATGAATACTCAAGGCGAACGGTGACGTAATTGTATTAGTTCAAGGGCCTCGAGTGGCTCGGGGCCATATGCACTGGAGGGTGACATTTAGGGTGAATATCTCGAGATCATTCCCACCCTCGTGGCTTCAGCTCAGGCATTCAATCTTTTTGTACGACGGGATTTTGTATTTAATTACATTGAATTTTTAATTGGGGTGGAAATGTTTGTCGTTTGTTTGGGTATTCTTGCTCTTTTTGTTTTGTTTTTTATTTTGTATTTTTTTTTTTTGGGGGAGTGGAGAATTAATTGAGGGACTCTTAATGGATTTTCAGAGCCGGCGGAAATATGTGCGACGGTGGTGCATTCCAGGAATCACTGCGGGGTATGTCGTGCTTGACTGCTGCATCACCACCCGGCAGTGGTGAAGTTGGCCCGATCGCTGTTGCACTTACTAATCCACTTCAGGTGGGGAAAAGAGCATCCAATGAACATATTAAAAGGCCTATGAATGCTTTTATGGTGTGGTCGCGGCTACAGCGGAGGAAAATTGCGCAGGATAATCCCAAGATGCATAACAGTGAAATATCAAAACGACTGGGTAAGTTATTTTAGAATTGAAGTAAATAGAATTGTTTTGTAGAAGAAAAATTGACGTCGCGACATCAAATAATATCCCGACATTTTGAGAAGAAAATCATCAAGCGATGAATTATTCATATGTCGTAAAATAATTTTGAATTTTTCAACTGTAAATGAACATAAAAATTTGATTAAAACCATCGGAAAATATTGACATAGTCAATTATAAGGAGACTGATTGGTCCCTATATTTAAAATTCATTTGAGCCGCAGCCTATCTAAAAGTGAACGTTGAAACGATGTTGTCCGGTGAAAAATATTAAACCGCGGCTGAATAATTATTGATTACCCAATTTTTAATTTTTAAGTATACCACAGAGTTTCAAAATTCGGGAATAAAAATATTAAACCGTCAAGGGCGTTCCGGAACACTTGAAAACATTCCGTCCGCCGCGCGACGTTGCCGAAGTCCCGCTGAACGCGCTCGGCCCGTACGAATGCATTCGGCAACGGGGCTCTCTCAATGCCGCAGCGTCAGCTCCCCCGCGTCTTCACGAAGCCGGAGAGTCACGTGCAATGACCACCCAGACTCAAGGGCTCGCACTTGCTCCCCAGGAGAAAAAAAAAATCAAAAAAATTACCACCAACAAATTGTCCTCCCACTTTCCAAGCCCACATAAAGAAACTCGATAAAAAGAAATTCTCAAATAATAAAGGAGATCGCAACCCTTATAATGCGTGTGATTTTCAATAGGTAAATCGGCCGAATGACGACACACAATATACTCTGTATAGGATTACTCGTTATACCACGGGGTTATAATACAAATACAAACGATAGCGGATACACGTCTCTTGTACATTATAAAGAGCAAAAACCCTATTGCACGGCAAATTATTCAGTAGACTTGCGCCAAACGATAAAGAGAGATGAAATAAAAAAAAAAAAAAAAGAAGCGGCTTTTAGTCCAGATCCTCAATCGCGGTATAATACACATTTACAATGGCCGTACTCAGGGCAACCCACCCGACAGTAGCTCCCTTATTCCGTCTCGTTAGTCGCACCAAAGACGAGGAAGAGGGCGACATTTCCTGCATACGCGGCCACCTCTCTCTCTCTCTCTCTCTCTCACTCTCTCCTCCACTCGTTATATGCATTTTGTGGGTATGTATATAATATACGGATACATGGGGTGAACCTGTGTGCTGGAGAATCCATCGGGCGTGACGAAACGAGCCACCCAAAATCCTCAAGTTGAAGGAGGTGGAGGAGAAAAAAAAAAAAATTCTGCTGGAATACGCGGCTGAACGAAAGGCATTTCGCTTTGGCATTTCCATCAAATACCCGGAAATCCACAAAGATTTTACCCGCGGCGTCTCGCCTCTTCCTATGAAGGAAAAACCCGGAGGAGGGATGCCCGGGGTATTTTCAACCCCATTCTACACCGGAGGAGTTCGACGTTGTGTGCAACGTACCCTCTTTTCATAAACCTCCTCCTCCACCCCCCCCCCCCCCCCCCCCCCCCCCCCCCCCCCCCCCCCCCCCCCCCCCCCCCCACACCCCCCCCCCCTCTTTTCCCTCTTTTCGATTCAACCGCCCATCTCCGCCTCCTTCGTCTATCTCGTCCTTGACGACAACGAATGAGGCGCAAGTGGCGTACATAACGCGGCGCTTGCGCACGCCAGAGGGAGCACAGCCTCCCTCTTACTCGTGTACCTCCCGCTGGGGGGGGGTGCACTACCTCAAACCCTTATCGCTTTTGTGAGGTGGGTATTTGTCCCGTGTGTGCTACCCACCACTTTAGTATCAAGTATTACTGCCTTTTTTAGGTATTCCCGGGGTACTTGACTTTATCAATTTCAATCAGGGGTAATGGGATGATGGAACTGCGGGACGGGGGGAGGATTGTTCTTAATTTGAGGTATTCGGGGGAAATGTCTTGAAATGTGGGAAAAGGTTTTTTTTATTATTTTTGAGAGATTCTCTCGAGAGAGGGAATTTTTTTGAGAGCTATTTTCTTGTAGGTTTGAATTTTTGGGGGCGTGGGGAGCCTCGCGGTTGGGGCGCTTTTGAATACTCGGGAATTGAAATGATTATTTAACGAGGAAATTTAATATAGAATTTTTTTTGTTGAATGAATAACGGAATAACTCACGTAATCCGCTGGCGTAAGTCGTTTTTTGCCAATTTCTGTAGAAATTGAAGAGAATTAATCCGCAACGGTCTCTCAATTCTCCCGTCAGTCACTGAAAAAATACGGTAAAGTCACGTAATTTTTGGGGAAGATGGGAAGTTTAACAGAAATTTCAAAAATCATTATATCCGAGGATATAAAAATTCTGGGATGTCTTAGAATTTTTAGGGGACGTACCAGAAAAATTGAAGGGCATGTCAAAGTTCCCTCTCACTGGGACTCATGGCTACCCATGAGATCGTCGAATTTACGTCGCAATTGACACTCTTCATAGAATTCTCCCCAACTCTCAGTCTTTTCACTGGCAATTTTCATTAAATATTTCTTTACATACGTCCATGCCCGTTAAATTTTATTCTCTGCAAATTGACAAAAGCATTTTTTTTCATTAATAAACATTAAATTCTTCCCAACAGATTATTTAGTTAAAAAAAATTGGCTGCATTGAGACTACAATTAGACCTCAATTTTTCTGAATACAACTCCTTCAATTTTATTTTTCAATTAAAAGTGTAAAAATATAATCCCTTTAGTAGTAATTTTCATTCAAAAATGTTCTCCCATTTTTCTCAATCCGAGCAAAATAAACAAGCACTCACCGAGGATTACAAGGGTGGGTTTAACTACCGCCCAAGGATTACACTCGAACTCGAGGGGTGGAGGGAATAGAAGGGAGGATCCATTGTTGTCCCACCAGAAATTGATTAGACACTCTCGTGGACGATTGAATTTCACGGCTCATTGTCTTCTTTCATGGTGCCACCGAATGAATTTCCCCGGGCATTGATCAAATATTGAGAATTAATTCAACTCACTGATTTCTGAGTTTCATTTTACACTCTCAAAAATGTGGGAACTCTCAGCGTCATAAAGAGCGCACAGGTATTACAGAGAAAAGAAAATCTGAAACATTCTACGAAGAGTGTCACACGGCGCAAGAAAGAATGAAAAAAAAAAAAAAAAAAAAACGGGAAACGTAAAAAACTCATGGGAACCGTATAATATTCACGGTTCTTAGCCGGTGAGGGTAGGAGAGAGTGAGAGAGAGAGGGATCTGGGAAACGAGAATAAGGATATACCCCCGGACAACAGGAACCTGCGACTCCTCGTCCATTGAATCGCGCTGAGGACAATGTAGTACGCGCCTTTGTCACACGGACACAAAACACCCCACTATAGTTCTCTTGCACGCGCATACTTTCTCTTATGCGGGATTAAAAATGATCGTTCCCAATGTATATGTTTCGCATATACCTTTTCAGTGTTGAAAAATAAAAAAAAAAAAAAGTGTGTTGTACATGGAGAGTTAAAGGGGGTGAAAATCTGTTGTATTTGGAGGGATCCGGGGGCTGTTTCTCAGATGATATTGTTGTTGGAATTTTTCAGGCGTTGATCCCGCCAATAGAATATATTTCAATGATTATATTTATCATCTCTACTACATTGACAATCGTAAAAACTATTTTTATACGAAGAAATATCCAGTTTAAAAGAGCATTTAGCGAAGCAATGGAAATAGAAACTTTTGGGCGGAAAATTGTTGCGGGGGAGAAAGTCGTCAGATACTTCTGAAAAAAATCCTATTGAAATGGCGGTAAACGAAATGAATAGAAAGTTTCATGTCGGCTGAAAGCCCCAGCGGGAAAACTGAAATATAAAGAGAAAAACCCATCGAATTTCCCGGCAAAAAAAATTGCTTTCATTTAATTAAAAATTTAAATTAAAATTTGAATACAGAGAGAATTATTCATTATACTCTCGAGGAGCGTTGCCAAAAAAATTAGAGAACATGTGGTTAAAGGCCCCTGTGACCCGCGGCTAGCCATGAGGCCCCGAAAAAAATCTCAATTTTTCCGCAGGAAATCCTAGAATTCCCGCGACGATTCCCACTCTCTCAAGTATTTTCCATCGCTCCCAGACGACGTTCCACCCAGAAAACAGATAAAAAAAAAATCTATCGACCCCGAAACTCCGCGACCAGCCCCCCCTATTCCACCTAAAATTCCTCCACCTCATAAGGCCACCTAAATAACCCCGCGACAATCCAGCAAATCTCTCCCTAAGACTGACGCAACTCTCACAATACCACCTTTTGGAAATCCCGACGAGACTGCGCGTCCCCATCGCCAGCGGCCCCCATTGTGTTAAAAAATTTGACGCCGGTTCAAATTGGATTATAGATTCGTTATGTGATACAGAGAAGAATGGCAAAGGGGTTAGCCCGAGGAGGGAGGGTTAAAAAATAAAACCTCGAGCGATAGCGAGAGAGCGACAGACAGAGAAACCGCTAACTCGAGAGGTGGAGAATAAATCTTAGTACTTGGATAGCACTCTAATGTGCGGACACAATAATAAAAGCCAAACACACGGGGGGACGTCGTGAGTGGCTGCTTCGGGAGACTAGGGGAATGGGTGAGAGAAATTGTGGAGTCCCCCCACCCCAATCCACAGACGTTAATGGCAGTGTGTGTATTGCAATGTGCTTAGACTATGGGCCTCAGCCAACACTGGTCTCTGCATGTTGGCCCTATGAATTGCTTCTGGCAGTCATTCGTCGGGGCGCCCCTGCATCCTTCTCTCGGCAACCCCCCTCCCCCCCCCCCCCCCCCCCGTCCATTAATTAACAGGCTTTGTACTTTTAAACGATGTTAAATAAACGGCATTGTTCACCAGCGAAAGGACGGAAAGGCAGGCGCTATTGTTGGCCGGAGGCACTCGTTGCTCTCCCTCACCCACTTCGGGGGTGGGGGAGGGGGGACTTGAGGAGAGGAAAATTTTCAAGAGCGGGAAAAGGAGAGGTTGACTCACGTTTTGCGCGGGAGAATGAGGCGGGGGACGGAGAGAGAGAGAGAGAGAGTCAACGCGGGCTATTGCTTTTACTTGAGAACCAACTGTACGTACCTAATACCGTCGGAGCCAAGGCGAGGGCATTGTTCTAAACAAATACATAACCCTCTCGTCAATGCGCAGAGCCCCCCCCTCTCCCCTCCGCGACGGAGAACAAAAAACGTTTTTTGTGGGAGTATTGATTGGATAAGCCGTAATGACTACTTCAATGTTCGCAATCAATGGTGGAGCCATGTTCGGTGGTATTTTGGGGTTTTGAGGGAATTGGAATTTTGGACAAACTCATTTGGTCGGGGATGAAGTTTGCGGGAGGAGGGGGGGGGGCAACCGCTAGAGGAGCTGCGCGGGGGGAAGAATTCAGGGAAATTATCGCAAAAATTGCGGAGCGTTTCGGAAAATCTCCGCCAGGCGGTTAACTTTGACAGGCAGATGAGTAATTTTTTACGGAACAGAAGGCAAAATTTAACGGGATAATTGCGTACTTTCTGTGAAATTTCAACTTCGCTGGCAGATTACGTGACTTCCGTAATTTTTATTGGATATTTCTCTCCGTGTAGACGTGTGCATTATTTTGGGTAAACTTGGGGGAATTTTATTATGCGGTTGGGTAATTTTTTCGCGAACCGAATCGAATGCTTCGATTACCGAATGGAATGGTAATTTTTACGGAAACATTCCGCTCCGTGTATTTGGGGGGGGGGGGGGGCGGGAGAACTTCGGAGCCTTCTCTTCAGCTGGGGGAATTAATTAGGTCCCAGAGGATGCGGAAAATTTGGAAGTAATTTCCGAGTTTGGGGCAGTTGAAAAACAATCACTCCGTAAAATTGTCAATTATCAATTCTTGACGACAGGTGTAATTTAATTACACGTATAGGAGCTTAATTGGAGGGGCTTGTGACGGGAAAGAAAAAAGTCGTTGTCGTGCTGCTGAAAAAACATTTTTGATAAGTTACTCTCCTTCACGATTTTGTTGTTGTGACCGGGCTAGTTCTTGTTGTTTTTTTTTTTTTTTAACAGCTGAATGGTGAATCAAATTGATTAAGCAAGCATGATAACTCCCTCCTCGTACCCGTGATTTCATGATTATGTTGGATGATGTGGCACAATTACGATTTAACGAGGCTCGACGTTGGCCCCAAAAGGACGTGACGAAGGAATATTGTTACTGGTCCCCAGTCCTGGGATATTCGTCACCCGATCGTTATTTGGAATTACAAAATGCTAGGGTTTTTCGGATGAATAATGCTCTCCCCGATTTTGTCATTGGGGAATGTGGGGAAAAAAATTAATTTACACTCGCCAGTAATTGATTTCTGATTAATTTCGCGCGTTGATGACAACAGTACAGACAAATTGAACAGTGGGGCCTTATTTTTTGCTTCAGGAGCCGAGTGGAAGCGCCTACCCGAGAACGAGAAGCGCCCGTTCATTGACGAAGCCAAGAGATTACGTACAGAGCACATGAAAGAGCATCCAGAATACAAATATCGGCCACGACGCAAGCCAAAGACACTGAGAAAGGAGGGCTATCCCTACAGCATTCCCTACGCAAGTGTCTCGATGGATGCACTGCGCGCCGGTGAGTTATCAATCACCCTCCCACATCGTCAATCAATCACAATAGCCGGCCCATAAAACATTTACGATCCCCGATAATAATCGAACAGATAAGCCTCAATTCTCATCAACAGAGGTTGTATCACTTTATTACAAACGCAAATATTTGATTAACTTAATTCAAAAAATCCCTATCGCTTCGTCATACCGGCCATGTCAAATACAATGAGAAAAAATAATTGTTTTTGCCGAATATTCATTTACTGTAGGGAACTACAATAATTTTTTTTGTTTCGAAGTGACAATTCTCCAACCGAATTTTTCAAACACTAAAAATATATTAGTCTAAACGGTAATTAAATTTGGCGTGCCTCCAATAAACCTTATTCATAATTACGAAAATTTTAAAAATCAGGGAAGAGAGAAAATACGAAATTCGGAAAAAAATAATTATTTTTGGAGGAGTTTACGGAGATAATTTTTTAGTAAAAATTACGGCAAAAATTTGCAATGTTTAACAAAATTTATGAACACGTCTAGACAATTTTTAGTGGACCGGTCATTTCTACTGAATTTTACTTTCTGTGTTTAAGAGCCTTCAAGAACAATATAATTATATGAATGATAACAATTGTCATAATTGATATCTAATCGAGATGACCTGTAAATGATCCTAACAATTCTCTCAAGTAAAGAATATTTAAGAATATTTGGCAAACATTAGTTTTTTTCTCAGAGTACGACTGGACCTCTTCGATATTTCTCTGGAAAATTTTGAAGGAAAATTAAGAGAATAGCCCAATCGCTTCCCTCAACAACTCAATTTTAGATAAAAAAATACAAATCGAGTCATTAACTTCTCATTGTTGCCGTACACCAAAGAAGGGAATATATCTACCCCCCACATTCTTGCGGTGTTCCAGGAACCCATTGAAAGGTATCCGGAATGGGTAGGCTGGGCCCCGGGATGATTCTCAATATAAAATTATCAAGAAATGTTGACTTAAAAAAACTAACCAACCATTTAATTGACTAAATCCGAAAGAATTCTCTTCCCTCCGAGAATCTCCCAGAAACTGCAGCTAAACCTCTCGAACATTTCCAAAGGTTTCCCGGAAAAAATCCCATCAGGAGGAAGTGGCAATAATGGGCGTCATGCCGTCTACCCAAGCCAGTATAGAAAACTAGAAACCCCAGTTTTTGACCCTGCACCCCACGAGCGCAAAAAATCCAAAAAATATGAGACCAGCCTCATCCTCTCCGCGCATGAATCCCCCGTTTCTCCCCAGAATTTCCCTTCCGCCACTTAATTTTGTCTTATAAATCTTTTTTCTGTCTACATGGACCGAAAGTGAGCATTCCAACACTTTCGTTCATTTTAGCAGAAAAATTCTATTCAACCCTCGGAAGAAAAAACAGACAAGCATTCCTCACGTGCTTACACCCCTCGCCTGCGGCTGGGGTCGTAATTTTGCGCGTGAGGACGATTTGTCTACTTTTTCTCCCTAGGTCAGAAATAGTATATTTAAGGAGGTAAAATAAAGGACCCTTGCCCACGGCCAAAATTATCAGCACATGATAAGCACATGGGTAAGGTTTTTTTATTTTACTTTCCGTGGTTAGAACCCGATTTTCCGATCCGACGTAGGAGTAAAGTTAGATTTCCCTCCCGCTTCGTACTGAAATGTCACTTTACTCCCGCCGGCACGGAAAATACTATTTTATCGCAGAATATTCAAAAGCGCCAGTTTAAAAAATCAGCATCCACCCATTGTTGTCACTCATTCCAAACACAAACATTTAATAAACATTGACAAAGCCTCTCCCGTGTTTCCAATGTATCCCTCGAAAAGCGGAAGTAGAGAGAATAGACGTCGTGGTGTCTATTGAAAGCTAGATGTCATGTGAATGTATCTGAGAGAATACCTTTTTTTGGGGGGATTACAGGTATAGCTGGTGGGATGGGACAGGCCGGTATGAGTTCTTACTACGGACCAGCGGCAGCCTATGGATCACTTTCGGCAGCCAGCATGGCTGCCGCCGCGGCTGCGGCTGCCCAACAGTCAGCAGCAGCGATGTCTGGCCTCGGGGCACCTGGCCAGGTGAGTTTTTCCTTTTCTATTCTTCGATTCACATCCTCTGCCCCCCCCCCCCCCTCTCCCCCTCTCACTTCTTAGATTCGTCGTTACCCCCGTTGTTCAAAGTGTCCCTGAATGCCCAACCCAACACCTCGACACTATTGCCCCATTCTCTTCTGTACTCGGACTTTTCGTAGAAAATGCCCTCACTCTCTCTCTCTCTCTCTCTTTCTTTCGTACTCCGTCCTCTCGTCGCTCTTGTCTTCTTCTTCTTTTATTTTGGCTCACTCACCTCCTTCCTCGTCGCTTTCTGACCCCCACGTTCTCTCGGAATTTACCAAAAGCTAGGGGGCCTTCACAAAGAAAATCCTATTGAATGCCCGGACCCAAGAATAACGACAACAGGGAATAACAGGGAGGGAAACGCTCTCGGGGTGGAAATTTATTTTATGGTGTATAATTCCGGTGCCAATGTCAATCCTTGACCTGAGATTTTTCTCAATGGAGAGGTGAGACAACACCTTGAGGATTGAGAATTCTTGTAAATGGGACGATACGTGCCTTCTTGAGGAAATACCTCGCCAGGTACGGCTTTTACGTTACGAGCGGCCAGAGGGAGAGCTTTATTGGGGGAGGGGGACTGCGGGTCGGGGAGGGGGACGGAAATGGAACTGTAGGTACACTCATTCATTAGGCTTAAACAATTAGTTGACGGGTCAATGGGGGATTATCGCGTACCTGTAAGTTTTTCGGGAAATGTGGAAATTAAATTGCGACGATCAATGCGAGACGTATTTTTTGGCTTTTTTTGTCTGCACTTTTGGAAAGTCAGACCAAGTGATCGCTGGGGAACAGGGAATCTTTTCGGGGAAAAAAGTGGGGTATGCTAGGCCAAGTTCAATGGAATAGTTTGTGAATGGAATTTTTTGAACTGTCGATGAATTGGAATTTTGGAAATTCAATTCGGGAATATTTAGGATGAAATTAGAATCAATTCAATCGAAATTAGGTTTCATTGATTTTCTCGGGGGGGTCGAGCGGAGAAGGGAATTTATACAGCCTTCCACATTCCTTCGACGTCACAGGAAACCATTGGATGGAATTTGGAATACGTAAAAAATTTTGTAGGAAATTTTTCCGGGCCGGGAGAATTTTTTTTCATGTTTTCAAAAATAAAAATCACGGATTTTGCCTTATATCGGGATATTTTTTTTTTATTTCTTTCAATTTCCAACAGTGAAAATTCTAACGAAGTTGTCCTTGATTTCCCAAGAAATTTGGACACCGCAAATTTTGAAAAAAAAATTATGTACACCTCTAGACCATTTTTAGTGAGGGATAAACAAATTTTTCGGAAAGATTAGGAATTTTTCGCGGAAAGTTTGTATCAAGGGATCAATCAATTTAACTGACCGGTTGAATAACTTTTATTGTACCCCTCGATAACTTTTACTAAGCAATTAACAAATTTTACGGAATCGGTAATGTCCACGGAATTGTTCTCTCCAAGTAACGGACATTTCTCCAGGTTAGCCCTCACATTCTCAAGCTGTCCTTCGGGAGAAATTGGTTTATTGCGAGTTGTTGCAATGAGAGGGGCAGAACTAACCGTACCTGTAGGCACCGTCATTCACCAGTCATAAATGAAGAATCGACCATGGGCCAGGGGGGGGGGCTGGGGAGGGCGGGGCGGTCGCAGGGATTATATTGTCCCCGTAATATTTTGCAAAATATGTAAATCAGCGAAAATTTTCCTCCTGTCAGTTGGATTTTTACTGTTCGGGTCCATTGTAAAATCATAAAATAAAAATTTCCAGGGTCTCGCTGAGAAATTTTTAGAAGAGACGCTTGAAATTATGGGACACGTGTTTTGTATTCATATGGAGAACCTGTGTAAACCTGACCCGTGTGGTGTACACGAAATTACATGGTTATTGTATATGTTACTATTCATCATCGGCTTTTCCAAGCAACACATAATTAACGGGACACGGGGTATACCTGTCCCGGAGACAATGCTGACGTGCCGGGGAGATATTCAACTCTGTTGGTCCAATCATCAGCAAAATAGGACTATTGTTCGGTTGCTATAACTATTTTTTATTTATTTTTCGTTGAGTCAACAGTTGGTTAGACCGAGAATTTTTGAGTTCAGAAAAATTCCCCTTTTTTCGTTTCTAAAGACACTTTATTTTTAAAAAATCCAAAACATTGGTCACCGCGTGAATATTATTGTCTGATTTTGTTGGTCAACTAGAAATGTTAGACTTCCCGCTGAATTCCCAATTTTATAATTTCTTTGATAGTTAAATTCTTAACAATTACTACGAATTCAGACATTTTTTTTTCCGTGAATTCAAATAAGAGGAGAGAAATGTTGATTTGAGAAAATTTTTCGCTCTCCGGGGAATGAGTTTAGAATACGAGATATGTAAATTTGTGAGAGACCAAGGATCTGGGAATGGAATAAAAAAAAAAGTCTCCTTGGCCCCGAAGTGATAATCAATTGGACGCATATACAGAACGAGGTATCGCAAGTGGAAGAACTAGACTGTGGTGTAAATCATACGCCGGGACAAAGCCGCTTAACGACCCGACAAAGGACCAAGCGCGCGGCATCTCAACGAATTATATATAGAATTGAGAATATCTTTCGCACCTTTTTTCTCCTCTTTTGACTCCCTTTCTTTTTTCACGTCCTTTTTCATTTTTATGTATTATTTCTTGCTGCCCCTCTCCCTCTCTGAATTTTTTTCCTTGTTTTGTACAGTTTTTTGTTTTGTTGTTTTCGAGTATACGCATGACTTCTTTCTCAAAAGAAACCGTAACGAAATTTATAGCGATTGCTACTTTTGTCCTCGTGATAAAAGGGATTCGTTTATACTAAATGCTTTGCCTGTTCGTTCTTTGAATATAACTCAGAGGAAATTTTTTTTTACTGTGTCCACTCGGTGAATTTAGGGACATCTTATATTAGAATAATATAAGAATGATTGTAATAAAATACAGCAATTTTTGGGTGTCACGGGATTATGGGGAATAACTACTTGTTGGAACTATCAATTTTTCAGATATAAATGGAACAAGACTGAGTGAAAAATGATTTTTTTTTAATCTCAAAAATTATTGGCATGAGAAACGTCTCTTGTATTTCCCGCTGAAGGCTTAGAAAAATTAAATGTACATGAATAATTCATAGAGCCGCTCATACATTGCAATATTCAAATTCTATCGATTTTTGCGCTGCAGTATTTTTCATTTTTACGTTAACGTCGTAAAAACAGCGGAATTTTCCCAACAAAATTCCGCGAAAATTATCCCAAGTTCTCTAGCAATAAAAAAACTTGTTCAATTCTCACGTACTCGATTAAAAAAACAAGTTTCTGTGAGCGTGTCTAGTTTTTTTTGCTAATAAATTAGCAATACGCTTGCGGAATGGATTTATTTATTTTTATAGAATCAAGAGAAATTTCAAGAATGATTATTTTTGGCTGAGATTGCTTTGATAAAATTCGAGAAATTTGAGGAGTAAACAAATTTTAACTGACTCGTTACGGTAATTTCTACTGATTTTTGTCATTTACCTCAAAAAATAACGAGACGAGTCAAGTTGACGCTAACCCCAATGATAAATTCAATGTTACAGGTGGTAAGCTCAATGGACGCAATGAAATATTCAATGGTAGAGGCTGAGAAGTACCGTGCAGCTGCCTACATGCCCCCAAGCACCCTAGCAATGAGCATGTATCCAGATCCAAAGAGTCTCGACTCGAGTCCCAAGTACTGGGATCGCGGTTACCTCGAGGCGAAAACCTACTTCGAACAATCAAAATTGTACATGGATCAGAAGCCAATTGGCGATTACAATCACACGAGCTACGAGTCCAATAAATTATACGAGGACTCGAGTCCTGGTGGTGGACCAGCGAGATCACCGCCGACGGCCGACTCACCCGATGTTCTCAAACATCACAACACAACTGAGAGAACAACTGAACAACACAATTCATCAAATGCAAGCACAACATCAACACCAACGTCTTCAGCGGCAAGCCCCGGTGCGAGTTTATCAGCTTATTATCCCGGCAGTGTTCAAGCAACTGGACTGTTAACATCACAATACGCTGGTTATCAATCTACAACAACACCTGGTAATGAACCACCGTTTAGACGACCGCTCACCGTCATCTTCTGACCCGATAGGCCGTAGCTACAATCAATCGTAAGCAAATATCAATCGCCAATCTATCCACCTTGAGATAATTCATAAGAGCAATGTACAAAGTATTGTTACACTGGCGAATTATTTTCACGAGGCAATTGTATTCAATTTCCATTGGAAAATTTCCTCACTCTTTTTACGCTTCTCAAAATGAACTTCTCCATTTTTTTTTTCCAAGTTTTGGGTTTGCCTGTTTTTTAGGTGCATTCAAAAATTTAGAAGACATTTGTGGATTTATTGGCAACGGAATTGAATCCAAATTATTGGATTTTATAGAATGGACCAAAGGCCAATTGGAAGTTGAACAGAAATTGAATACAATTATTTGTGTAGATTTTTCGTGCGTGTACTTGTGTGGGGAAAAATTTGTATTATTAAATTTTGGTGAAAATAGTAAAAAGGGAATTCCCGGGGAGATTTTTCCGGTTTTTACTGGGTTTTCAATTTTTTAATATAATTTTTCCCTCGCAATCGACGCTTTTTAGTCATTTCGCGGGGGAGAATAATTTCTCAAATCGAAATGAAAGAATCCCATCGTTTCCTTTATATTCACGATCTGAGAATATTATTCCGCCTGTGATTAAAATATTGAGATTAAATTCATTAGATTGATCATATGTAATTGTCTCACATACGAAATTCTTCCTGCCAATTTGGAAAATTATATAAATGTACATAAATGAATTCTCATAGATTAACGAATATAAATAGGTGATATAGCACTTGTAGATTACGAAAACGCAGTGTGACCATCGGCCATAATTCATCAAAATTGTTTTCTCTATTTATTCTTTGTAATTTTATTAAAAATCGTGAAGTGCTGGAACTCACGTGTCAAATGGTGATTTATTGAAATTCTCGCGTATCATCGTTGTTCAAAAATTCCCGTACGCCGGGGGAGTATAAATACTATATATAATGAATAGTTGTAATCGTGACAAATACTTGCTCATAGTCGTTGCAATGCAAAACGCACATAGGAGTTATTGTAAATAAACAAAAAAAAAAAACCAACGTAGGCTATTCTGATTATTTTCCTCGATATCTATCTGTTGTATAAATTGAGGGGAATCCCCGGCTTTTTCATCGAGTTCAGCGGTTCATTTCCAATATATTCATCCGAGAATAATGTCAGGAGTGTTAGTACCTCTGTCTGTTAACAACGATGATACACATGCTAAGACGACATTTCCAAAAATAAAAATCCACGCGAGCCTCTTTGGAAGTACTCGAAATTCATGTGTAAACATCTCATCGACGCTCGGACGCTGGATCTGTTCCGTTCCGTTCCTCGTATTCATTCCTCATTCCTCACATCTCTCCCTGTCCCTATCGACCTCTCCACGATTAGCGACCCTTTACAGACGTCCCAACAAATAAATTACGCAGTTCACCGGCTCATTACCAAATTTAGCCCATCATCTCAATTATTCGAGGATCTAAAGCCCGATAAGATGTTTACACAAAGCACGCGCGAAAAAATATAATGGAAAAATCTAGGGAATTTTTTTGCCGCACTAGTGGCGAAATTTATTTTCTTTCAACCCTGAGCTTTCGAATTTTGCCCCTCAATTTTTTTTCTCTCAAAAAAAACTAACAAAAACAAAACTGAGAGCCAAAAAATCCGAGTCATCTTTTTCCAAAACTTTCTCGCCAACTTCTCAAGTGTTTTTCATTAAATTTATTTCGCACGTGAACGAATAAATATAATTATTCATGTTGTTCGTGTTGTTGTTACCGCCGTCGCTGCGCCTGATCTGTCGCTACACTGTGCCCGCTAATAAATAATTGTTATCACAAACAAAATCGTTGAACGAGTCAACATGTAAAATTGTGTGAGAATGGGGGTGGACAGAATTTGTAATTGTCGATCAAAAGCTGGGCGATTTATACTGATTTACCCCTGACAAAATCACAATATTCATTCGAGTCATTATTGATTATTGTTTAAATGTTCTATTCAACGCACTCGTTATCGTCGTTATTTTGCCGACGGGTTTTGTTGATTTTTATTTTTCCCCATTAACTGATTATTTAGGTGAACTAAAAATGTGGGGGGGGTCTGAGTGAATCATTGGATTGCAATTCACTCGTCACTGTGAATTTATGAAAACAATTCGCGGGGTGGGGGATCCAATGACGATCCACTCATTGCCAACGACAAATGTTACGTCATTGTATAAACAATTAGGCAACATTATATTTGTAATTGTTAACAATTATCATAGTCATTAAGGTCAAATAAAAAAATGATACAATGCATTGTAATAGATAGAATTTATCCTAACTGGAGCCATCGTATTGTACGTGAAAAAAAAAAAATGAAGAATAATCGATAATTATTGTATCCCAAGTGGAGATGATAAATAATAAATATTACGGTAAATAGTACTCTGGATGATTGGTTACAATTTATTTATCTCGAGTGGGGAAATAATACCTAAATCATCGTGACAACAATGTGATGACGGCTATCATTGAGGAGCTGAATGCCCACCATCTACACCAAACAAGGGGCGAATCGTTTTTTTTTTCTCCCGCTCGCTCTATCCCTCTTTCGACAATTTTTTTTTTTTTTTCATTTCGATGCTACCAGTGGCCCCAACACGTGGATGGATTTTTCTCAACCCATGGGATGCTCTACTGTCGCTGTTAAAGGAAAAGTCCATTGTCATATTGTTCTCGTAATCGAGGGTCGAGCGCTCTGTTTTTGAGTCGCTCGATCGATCGTTCGCTCTAGCGGAAGACAATAGCGGTTGTATTCCACCCCATACCACGACAAAAACTACTGGCTATGGACGTGTACCAAAATAACAGGTGGCAAATATATGATTCTTTTGAGAGAATTCAATAGGGGATTATGGATTCACTGGTTTTTTTTCTTTTTTTTTTGCGACGACTATTTAAATTTGTCGCTGGAGAATTGGGGAAATATTTTTAGAGAAGTGAGATCTTTATTTTGGAGCTTGAGCGGAGCTCAATTCAATATCTTTAATCAAAATTATACGCACGACTAGAAAATTTTTACCGACGGATAAACAAATTTTACTTGACCGACCGGTAATTTCCGGTGAATTTTTCTTTCCGCTCAAAACTGACAATTCCTCGGCTCAGTTCAATTGGGGGAGAATTTTTATTTCGAGGTTTATTTGAGAAATATTTAATTGTCGTATTTACAGAAAATATTTACTGAATTGATTTTAATTCCTTCTCCCAAAAAATTCCAATTTCATTAAATATTTCATTAATTCCACTTGAAAAAACCTTAGAATTCGGAGGAGTTGCCCTCAACGTCGCCCAATAAAATAATTTCCTATCGCCCGGTAACTCAAGGTCCCCAATGAAAACAGTTTGTCCCAAATCGCAGGGAAGAATGCCGGCAGAAAAAAAAAAGTGGCCAAAGTAGATCTCCTGAAAATTGACCAGAATTATCAATTGACAAATTTTCCTCCTCGTGAAACTTCATGTCCTTCAGCTCCATAACGTCCCCAAGTTCTTTCAAACGTTTCCCCCCCCCCCCC
>JAPYZN010002050.1:0-13304 GCA_030522865.1 Psyttalia lounsburyi
TGACGATTCTGAGGCTAGGGAATTACAATATTCAAGAGAAATTCCTCAAGTTGATTTAGAAGACTTCACTAGAATAAGTAATAAATTGGTGGCTAGAGGAAAATGATAAATATATGAAAGATCGCGAAGGAATTTATAAGATAAATATCAAAAATAAAAATAGGACAAACAGATTCAATAGATCAGAAAAAAATTCCCACTGTCCTACCATAAAAATGTAGAAAGCATTCCCCTTGCCCAATTCCAAACTGTTATAAAAATATTTAATGCTTTTTTATTATAAAATTTATGAACTCAAGAGCCTCCTAAAAGTTCCTCCGGAGTTCATTCAAATTAAAAACTATATTATGTACAAAAACTTTTATTTCATGCTAATTTTTAAGATTGTAAATATCTAAATATGGTCTGTTATTAAGGAAAAACTTGTTTTAAAAAACCGGCTCTGGCTCCCAGTTCACCCAAGCGCCACCGGGAGGTTTGACTCGCGCTCAACTTCCTCTTGGACTGCATCCAATTTAATTTTTCATGAACAATGACTCCGAGAATTCCGAAGATCGGCCTCGATGGCTCCTCACAACATTCCTCATAGTCACCAAGACAAGGCCCCCCTCGTCGAAAGACTCCGTGAGCTTTCGGATCCGTTTGGTAAGCCTGAACGGCATCAGCTCAGGAACCACCTGATTAATTGAGGGTGCTGAGGCTCTAGGTTATCAGACGATCCTCAGACTTCTCCTAGCAAATGCAAAGGTTTTTCACTTTAACGTCTTGAGACGCTAACTGTCCCCTCAGGAGATTTGTCGGAATCTTATTGAACTCAATGAGACATGTGAACCTATTTCGCCTAGACATTTCGCCCTGAAATATATCTCCGATAAAGTATCGCATCTCTCCACCATAATCCGTGCATAACCTCTTCACAAATACGGTCTCCACCCAACATAAGTTCTCCCCAGAACATTGAGATCGGTGGCGTGTTCCAGTAGACACTTCACTTGTTCCTCTGGACTGAGTCCACTCGTTCCTAGCCTCGACCTGACCGACTCTTGATCAGCATCCACTCCTCTGACGATACTCTCATACCTTGCGAAGTGCTCCCCCTCGAAGTGCTGCTCCCTCAGCTCGTCCACCATAACCTCCGCCGGATGATCGCCCGCCAACTTCCTGGAGACCATCTCCACCTTCCTCCTAGGCACCCAGTTAACCTCTGCCCCCTCTTCCTGGCTGGCGCGCTCAAACTTCCTCTTGTACTGCATCCAATTTAATTTTTCATGAACAATGACTCCGAGGACTCCGGTGATGAGTCCCCGATGGCTCCTCAAGGCTCTCAGAGCATGTCCCATAGTCACCGAGACCAGGTCTCCCTCGTCGAAAGGCTCCATGAGGTTCCGGATCTGCTTGGTAAACCTGAACGGCATCAGCTCAGGAATAGCCTGATCAATTCCCCCTCCAAAAGCCGAGGCGAAATCGATTCCCGTGCACTCTCCAGACTCTACCTGTACCATCGTATTCTCGAGATGTCTGTCGCCGATCCCCAGGATCCACTGAGCCACACACATAACCGAATATGAAATCAAAAAATTCCTCCTGAATGCCACAAAGCTCTCGGCGGTTGGTGTGACCACCTCGCAAGTCCTCCTCAGAGCGTCAGAGTCAAGCATGGCCATCAGAGAGCTCATCTTCTGAGTGGTTTCCTCAGCAGATCGCTTGATAACCGCTTCTCTGTACTTATCCGACCTCCTTCCCTCCCCAGTACTGCAGGCACTGATCCAGCTCTCGTAATTCCTATCAACCATCAGCAGATTCCTCTTCTGTTTATCGTCCCAGGTGAACTCAATAAACTCCTGAAGAGTTCTCGTATTCCCCATCCACTCAACGAGGCCCAGACTCAAGGAGATAGGGATTACCTTGACAGTTCTGATCGAGAGGTTCCTCTGGGAGCAGGAGAGATCAGCTTTTAGAGCCTCATTCATCACATTGAAGGTCTGCTGGAGGCGTTGATCCAGTCTCAGATCCTCCCCGAATTTGACTAGGAAACTGTAGGTCTTGGTGTCGTCCCCGATGAAGGTGATCTTAATGGGCTTCCTCGTGGACCTCATCACTTGCACTTTCCCCTCAATCTTCATGATTTTGGTACGATACCTGGGGTCTGGACAGCTCTCCCCAGTGTACAATCCAGGAATTTCTAAGGCAGATCCACTTATCTCACTGAGGTAAGGGCTGTAGTCCCTCAACCTATTGCTGTCCTTCTTCTTCTCGAGGGAAGCGTTCACCCGAGCCTTGAGGACCTCCAGAAAGTCCTTGATCTCCTCTCGAGGCATTTGTTCAATCTTCATCACTTCGCGTTCGAAAGGGGCAATGTATCGGTACAAATCCCCACGCATGGACGGATTCCTCGGGTGGTAAACCTTCTTCAAGAATCTGTCGACGGCCGTGGATATCCCCAGGTGTAGATTCCTCATTAAATCGTCGAGATGATATATCAGAAGCAGTTCTGGTCTCACGAGATACCCCAGGGCCTCCACAAAATCTCTCAGATCATCCCTGTCTTGGAACTTCATCATTAGCTCCTGTATTATCGGATCCTCTCGTAACTCTGGACGACTGTCCAGGATCGATTGGAGACTGTAATACAGGTCATTTGGGTAGTCCTCAACCAGTCTCTCAATGATGGGAGCAACTGCTGAACGAAGGGCCGATGACAAATGGATAAAAAGCTGGGGCTGCCACTTGAGGAACTTCCAACTTGGGATTTCCTTGGTCAGTTCACGGAAGGAGTCCATCATGTCTTCGTTCGCCAAATAATCTTCCTTCAAGACACAAGGAAAGTAGTTCATCGCCTCCTCACTGCCATAATGAATGGCTTCTAGAGTGGATTTTACAAAGTGCTCAACGATTTCATTAGTCTCAGTTCCATCGACAATTCTGTTGTGACAGTATTTTAAAGTCCTCAGGTGGCAGTCCTGCAGGCGTTTGGGGGTTGGCTTTTCTAAGGCGAGGGCTATCGTCCTCTTGAATCGATCGAGCGGATAGTCCTCAAGCTGAAGACCTGCGGGAAGGTACGAGGACTTTGTATTCAACTTGGAGACGATCCTGTCGAACATCTCTTCGTCTGCATCCCGGAGATCCAGCATTTCCATGGACCAGTCAGCCATCAGCTGGAGGTTCTCGATAGTTGTGTCGATGCTGAGGCTCTTGGTTATCAGAAGCTCCTCCGACTTCTCCTTGCAAGTACTAAGGTTTTTCGCTTTAGCGTCTTGAGACTCCAATTGTCCCCTAAGGAACTTTATCTGAATCTTGTTGAATTCAAATTGCATCTGTACGTCTGATGACATGTTCGGAATGAGCTCCTTCACCTCTACCATGTACTTAGTCATCAGGACATGGTTCCTTTGACAATAGCAGGATTTAATGAATGCCATCTTCTGGAGGACCTCCAACCTGGATAACCTAGTAGCGATGTCCTCGTGCTCAACTTGAGACAAATTGATTTTATTGATCAAGACGTTTGTTATGTGGGTCCTCTGCGCCAGGTGAAAGTCCCACGCTAACGAGTCGTCCTGAGGGACGGGAGTGCTCCTTTCCCAGTACTCGATCAGACCACTAGTAGCATTTAAAGAACCGCGAGATAGATCAGCCACAGCATCTCTGAAGAAACGAGTGTCACAAAGTCTTCGTAATTTAATCACCTCCTGCAGTCTGAGCTGGACAGAGAGAGGACTCAATTGACTCCATCGATCCTTTATTTTTCTCAGCGCACGGAGGACCAACGCCCTCGCATGTTCGTTCATGCCCGTGGAATGAATCACCGCTATTTCTTCAGTGAATCGATCCTCCATTAGATGTCTCTCCGCTCCTCCCATCTTAACGATTTTTTGTAGATCTTCTAAGAACGGTTTCGAGGAGCTGTAATCCATGAAGGTCTCATACGATCTGGACTTAAAGTACCAAGGAATCATCCAGCCACTTCGTGGAGAGTCACTGATCTCCAGGAGTTGCACTAGACTCCTGTTTTCACCGAGAATGTTGATGATGTTGCAGGAAATCTGCTCCCACTCGGAGAGGCGTGCCAGACACTCGAAAAGACCTCTCCTGCTGTGACGACGCACTGCCCCTGTCTCCTGATCATGGGCTCTTTCGTAATGAGATTTAGATTCCTCCCAGGAGTTTCTAGCGCGAGCCGAACACGCGGAGTTTAGCTCTTCACCTGGCACGTGATTCCTGAAGACACTTAAGGCAATGTCAAGGTCGCTTATGGATTCGTAGAGCTCTCCCAGCTGGACCCAGTCGTTCACTGGATCTCGATCATCCTCGAGGGATCTAGCCCTCTTTGAGGAAATCTCTTCGTTCTCAGAACCTGTCATCAACCTTTTCTCGATCAACAGCGCACCCAGCACCTCTAACCCAGTGGATTTAGCTGCGGTGGAAGCTAAAATTGGAGTGAAACTCACCTCTGGATTATTTAGGATGATTTCTAGAGCTGCAGAAATCATCAGTCCACCCCCGCGATGACTCTTCAATATAACCTCAAATTTCTCGGAGACTTTTCGCGTGAACGCCTCGTACGACCTCCTCTTCTCAATCTCTCGATGATTCTGAAGTTTCTCCATTACAGAACCGATGATGGAGATCATGAGGTTCTTGCAGATCAGAGGGTCCTTCTTGATGAGTTCTTTAAGAGGATTGAGAACTGTCTCGTGGGTTATCTCAATATCTGGGAGTTCACCGATTCTGTAGCCTCTGCTGAGTTTTATCGAGCTCCTCTGTCTCATAGTCTGTTGCCTGCGGATGTCCTGGCGTTCTTGGAAGCTCTGGGATGCCCTGCTGGACGACGGCTTTCTCACAATAAATCTTCGGGAGAATCTCGAGGGAGTCGCCGGCAGGACGAAGACGTCATCAGTAGCAACACTCGTGGAGGGCTCCTCAGCCAAGAAGTTCTCAGATATTGTTGGCTCGAACTCCAGAGGATTCGTTGCCCTGACCATCAAGTCATCATTCCCGGAAACAAAATCATCGGACGAGAGAGAGGACAGAGTGAAACGCTGACTGCACTGACTGGTGTACGACGAGATGAAGAGGGGAACTCTGTAGCTCAGGTTCTTCATCCGCCAGGAGGTAACGATCTTGTAGTCCCTGTAATTGCAGTCTTTGTCGAGTGGAGTAAAGAGCTTCGAGTCATAATTTGGTGACTTCGTTGATGAATGCAGGAATAAAATCCCGAAGATGGGAAGGAAGTCCTCGGCGACACTGGCGGAGTAGGTATCCAGGATGTCCAGCAGTCTTTCCGGACAACTGTCTCGAAATTTTATCTCCTCAGTCCAGAAGCTCATGCACTTCTGCTGGAGGGTCTCCGAGGTGTCAAGAAGCCCAGAAAGTAGGATTCTCTGGCTCAAATCAACTAGAGTCTTTTTGGACTCCTCCTCAGAAATATCATTGAGGTACTGTTGAGAAATCCTTTTGAAGATGTCGTAGACGAGAGTCCTGTACTCGAGTATCTCGTGGCTGGAGTAATTAGCAGCGAGTTTAGCCAGGGGGAGGAGAGTCATGCAGTTCACTCTTTCGACAAGACTTAGGATAATCTGCAAGCAAATCCTCTCGCAAGACAACACCTTGTTCTCCAACAGATCCTGGAACTTGATGTAAGTGAGCTGTTCGTAAATTTGCTGCTCGGACAAATAAGGAATCCTGAGTAGGAACATCTCCATACTTTTCAGCTTCGTGGGAAAGGACACCTTCAAGTGATTGTGAGTCACAAATTGATAGAATTCATAGAGAAGTTCTGGGAATGCTGTGCACATTGCGTGAACACACTTCATGAGTCTGTTGGGTTCCTGCATTCTTATAAATATCACACGAATTTTCTCCGTAACTCTCTCTCGTTGCTGACCATCAGCGTCCACAGACGCCGAGAACTTCAGGAAGAGCCCAATGGCTCCCGATGTCTGCAGTATCAATGGCTCCTTCTTCTTCCAGTCCTCCAAAGACTTCAATAAAAATTCGAGAACTTGGTGATCGTTCACCAATTTCGGCCCCAGATTATTTTGAAGCATCGACAAGATGAGTCTGACAGCTGTATCGGGCATTCGTCTCATCTTCTCGTGAAGGGACCTGGGAGGCTCCAACACCTGGTGCCAAGCCTTCAACAACATATCAATTATGCTGTAGTTGTACCTGAGTATACTGTCTGACGATGGTGTAGCGTCGACTTTGTTCACCAGAAGATCGAACATCTGATTGACATCTTCCTTCAAATCCTCCCCAGGAATCGCTACTTCCGACCACTCGACGAGCATCAGAAGAGCATCGGCGATGATGTAACTGAAGGAGGAGGTGCTCAGTATCGAAGAGATTATCCTCACGATCTTCTCGAGTAATAATCCGGCGAATGGTTTGAAGACTTCCTGAGTGTTTAAAACCACTTTCAGCAAGAATAATTTGACATTCCTCTGGTCCTTGAGCATTGCTTCTGTGAAGGGGCCGAACCAGGCTGGGGGTTTGTTAGGCTCGCAGGGATGAACCTCCGAGATGAACCTTATCACCCCAACAATGGACGCCATGCACTCATGATCATTCAGATCATCGGCTTCGAGTGTCACTGACTCGAAGAATTTTGAGGTTGGGGGCTCTGTTAAGGGGATCACTCCATGCATATCGTAAGCTCCAATGTCCTCAGTCAGAGTTGAGGAAGCGAGGTTGTAGCTTCTCATGTAAGAATGACTAGAAGAAGCTTCCCTCGTCTTCAGGGTCTTCCTGATGTTCACGAGGATCTTTCGCTGCTTGGGGAGCTCCTTGAATGTCTGAGTGAGGAGGTATATTTTGAAGCAGTCAATTATCTTCTCCCAGACCAGCTGGTCCTTTCTTGGGGTCTCACCGAACAATGCTATGAGATAAATCTCCTCCTTGGAGAGAGTTACCATGGTAATTCCACAGTTGTAGGCCGCGCAGTGCAGTAGTCTCATGAGCTCCTCTTCCGGAGCTCGCATTTTTCTGACGTCGAGGGTCTTCTTGAAAAGCTGATGAAGCACTTCAGTACTTGATCCTGTTGCTTCAAAGACCCTTCGCGCTATAGTAGTATTGATTCTGTTGAGGTCCAAAGTGGAGAACATGACTCCAAGAAGACTGAAGGCTTCGATTTTCATGACTAGCAGTAGTTGTCTGTCTTCTGGATTCCCTGGCAGTTCTCTCATGATATTTGTCACCAACTGCTTGACGTTTGTCTCGAAAAAATCGTTAACAACATCCTCTTTGCAGTACTTGAACAGTGGGAGGAGAAAGTACCTCAAGGCGTCTGTTTTCTTCCCTGGACACGACGGATCCAGAAGCATCTCGTGGACCTTCTGGAGGGAGTCAAGCGCTTTAACATGAGATATCGAGGAAAAGTAGGCCATCAAGTGATCGCTCGTAGCTTGATTTGAAACATATTTTCCCAGTCTCATCGCGCAATGCGCCACTGCCTCCAGAATTACAAAAGACTTCGTAATAGGGAGCGCTGTTATCAAGGTCTGGAAGTATTCGATGGCCTCTGTCGTCTCCAGACTTGGATTCAACGAGCCATCAGCCCTCTTGGAGACTTGGAGAACATCGAACGATTTGAAGATGACACTCAGCTCGAAGTTCTCGTCTTTTTGGTTCAGAAGACAAATCAGAAAGTCATTCAGGACTTGGGTTTTTTCGAGAATCGTAGAACTCTTCTGGAACTCCTCGATTATCCAGTAGTACATCTCTTTGTTCTCGGTCTTGATGTTGATTAGGTCTTGCTTCAGGCGAACAGCTATCCTGTAAATGTTGATCAGCAATTTCTTTCGCCTTTCAAAATTGTTCAAGAGCTTCCGCAATTTCCCGAAATTGGAAATTGCGGCATCAGAGAATTCCTCAGCTGCTCTCCGACAATCTTTCCTGTTTCTCTGCAACCACGAGGCCATCTCGCTCATGACAAACAGTATGAAATCGGGAGATTGGGGCAATAAGGTGCTCATCATTGCCACTGAAGTCTGAATGTCGCTCAATAGATAACGAATGAAGTCCTCTCTGAAGGTGATAAAGAAGAACTCCCCATGGGGCATCTGGGACTTCCCATCGCACTCCAATAATTCGTCGATCTGGTGAGCGTTCGAGTTGACGAACCAGGCGAATCCCTCATTATCCAATGAAAGCTCCAATAAATTCCTGAAGTAAGCTTTCACGTCTGGTGCAAGCTCTCTGCACCAATGCCGCCTCGCCTCGTACTTCCTCATCTTCTCGAAGATGAACGTGATCACCTGGAGTTTATTCGCAAGAATTGTTTCATTCATCTGTAAAGTCTCCAGCAATTTACATCGTTTCATGAAGATTAAGCTCTTGAATTGATCTTGTAGGGATCTTATTCGAGTGGAGTTCAAGTCCAGGATGCTCATTGCTGTGGCTAGATCATCAAACTGAGAGTCAAGGGTTTGAAAAAGGAACAGCAACCTCGTCTTGGACAAACGCTCGACCAAGCTTTTCACTAAATGCTCAATCTTCGTCGGTAGTAACTTCGTTATCTCAGGGTGTTCAATGGTGAATCCAAGGTTTTCTGGCTGTCTCACACATTTTGATATAAAAGTGCAGAAGTTCTCGTCAAAGACGACTGTATGAATCTCTTCTTGATTCAACAATCCAACTTCTAAGATTACAACCATGAAGTCTATGAGTTTGATCACAACTGCAGGCTCTTCAAGATCATGCTCGCCAATCCATGGCATGAAACTCTGAATGTAAGGGAAGATTGAAACGTTCGAAGGGTGGAAATTAACGAGGTGAATCCGAGGATTAATGAACCCTCGTTGGAGAAACCAGGCGTAGAAATCAAGAGCAACTGTGAAGTTTTTTAAACCCTCTCTAGAAGTCACATCCAAACCCTGCAACTTCGTCAGCATTGCATCCTGGATCATTACGTACATAAAATTATCCTCTTCGATTCCCTCCCTCAAACGTTCGTAAAGCTCCATGCACTTTCTCCTGGCGCTCTCGTCCTGGCTGATGCAGTGCTTCAACAAGAATTCCACGCAACTCTTGAGAGATCCATCAGAAAAACTGCTGGGGACTCTCCTTCTGCGCGAATTTTCATCAAAGATCTCCGGGTTCTCCAAGAGAACCCTCATCACGTGATTCAGAGCATCTGCGATCCTGGGATCCTCGCAGTTCTCCATGGCCTCCACAAAGCAGTGGAGGAACTCCATCCAGAAGGTGTCAACGATCTCCTCGTTCTCTCTCAGAATCTTGTAGACATGATTGAACGCTATAGCAGCAGCGACTCTTCGATTCTTCAAGGGATGAAGAGCAAAGTTCTTGATGTGCTCCACGACATTTAAAATATTAACAGGCATTTGCCTCAACTCACTGTCTGTGGCTTGTTTTATGGACCACCTGGAGAACTCGGCAAGACAAATCCCAGAGAAATCCTTGATAGACGAATTGGAATCATCGCAGAGACCATCGAAGATGCATTCCATGAGGAATCCGATGACTGGTGAGTGCAGCATGAGCCTGGAGCTCAGCCAGTGTGTCATCTGGAGCATGAAGGGATTGAAGATCTGTCTAATGACTTCGTCAGAGTCACAGCCGAGTTGTAGAAGGACTGGGCAGAGGATTTTGTAAAAGGAGGCATAGCGATCTGGTTCGCGGGCGATGTTGTGAACGGTTTTCCCCAGGATGATGATGACAATGGAGTGTAAAGCTTCGCAGGCAGCAATTCTGGTCCTTCCATCGCTACAGCACAACGACAACTCGATTATCCTGGGGAGAATTGTGTCCAGATGAACGGGAAGATCTCCATCTGGGAAGGGAATGCTGTACTCCAGAAGATTCTTCTTGTCCCATGTGCCTCCAGTCTTCTGAGACTGCTTGTGAAGGAACTCTAGCATTATCGAGTTGCTGATTCTACCGAAGAAAAGGAAGATCTCGTTCTGGAGGAGCTCCAGGGCACTCTCGACCCTGGCAATTTTCTTTCCTGATGATTCTTCGTCCTCGTGGACCTCGAGGCTCTCTTTGCTTCGAAGGTAGACCTCGAGGGAGGGCAGAACCTCCAAGAGAAGAGACTTCACGAGCTCTGGCTCGCCACAAGTGACAAATCTCTCTAGATCCCCGAGGGCACTGTGCGCCAGCTCATAATTATTCAAACCTATCCTGAATGCAAGAGTGAAGACCGGGCCAACCTGGGGCAGCAAGTCCCGTGTGAATTCCTTGGGGGAATGCAAGATCAGTTGGATACACGAAATCTGGAGCTCGTGGGAGAACTCGAAGGCCAGTTTCTGAGTCCTCTTGAGATAATGGAGGATCAGGAGAGTCTCAGGGGGAGTGAACGACTCAGAAACACTCAAGGTTTTTTTCACTAATCTGTAGAATCCTGACACCAGGGGGTGCTTGAACGACGCAGAGATGAGACTCTCTAGCAACTTCTTCAAGTCCTCTGAGGACACGATTATCTCGGAGAGAAGCTCCTCATAAAGGTCCACCATATTCACGAAGATCCTGAAGTCGTCTTCGTTCTCCGACATCTGAGAGACTGCGATATCCGAGAATACGTTGTCCTCCCTGGTTTTTATCCTCAGGTTCAGCTTTGAGGTTAGATTGATGAAAGTATTCAGAAGTTCACTGGAAACTTTCTCTTGATTATTCATCGAGTAGTTCTCGAAGGTCAGCAGGGATTGCCAGAGGGGAATGTAATCCTTGTAAGTGATGGGTCGTTTCTGGAGCTTCTTCAGTTGTTGTTCAAGATCAGCATCGATCAGAAGACTGTGGGAGCAGGTCCAGACGACCCCCTCGTAGATGACGCTCGCTAGAAACTCCTCAAAAATATGAATTTTCAGATAACTCAGCTGTTCGATTGTCCTCTTCAGAGATGCCCCAGCGTGCTTCTGATCCTCTGGCTTCAGCTCTGGAAATCTCTTGATCATTAGCGTACACATCTTGATGAAAATCCTGATCTGCTCGTCTCGGACAATAGCCAGTTGTGGCAGCACTCTCGCCAGTGCCTCTTGGTAATCAGCGATGTCCTCGAATTGAGTTTGATCGTCTTCGGAGAAGAGCAACGGGAGGGTTCTCCTGGAGATAAAGGAGAACATCTCCTCCACAGCTTCATCGTTCAGCAGCCGCTTCAGGGGCTTTGCTAACTGACTGTACCCCAGGATAGAAATTCTCAGACGCTGGGGAGATATGTTTTCGGTTGTCAGCGATTTTATAAATGTTTCTTGGAGATTCTTCAAGATTGCTTGAGCCCCTGGGGAGTCGTCGCGGTTTAGGCTGTCGGAGAGGACTTCGTAGTAAACCTTGAGAGCTTCTCGTGCGGGGGAAATCAGGGCGTCGATAAGGAGATGTCTCTCCAAGAAGAAGTGCCAGAAGTCGTGGTCCTGGCGAATGAAGGACTCGAGTGTCTGCAGGTGAGCCGTCAGGAAGAGCAGGATGGACTCGTTGGGACCCCCCTTGCCAATAGTCGCAAGCGAATGGCACATTCTCTTGAGGTGATCGTAGAAGTCCTGGACGACGTGCGCCCCTTCGAATGGGAAGTAGTGGAGAATGTTGGTTAAGGAGTCGATGGACATCTCGAAGTAGGAGAGACCGTCCTTCTTGTCCTTGCAGGCCTCCCTGAAGGCCTCCAGGGCCTTCAGCTGGAGTTTACGACCGCGCAACGGGACCGCTTCGAGGTCCGGATGGTGACGGGCAATCGTGCAGAGCACTTGGAGGATCATTATGAATTCGGTGGGCTTGTAGAGGTATTGGTTTTTGAGATAAGAGGTAACGAAGTCGTTGAGACCTGCCGTGTAGTCCGGGAAGGTCCTGATCAGGGCTAGCAGGGTCTGGCATGCTGAGCGTTTGGTATAGTGACCGAGCTTTATTTTTATGGCGAACGTGCAGATCTCGTAGGTCGTCTCGAGGTGGGGGTGGTAGAGGGCGGTGAAGGTCTTGAGGAGGTACTTGAGGAGGCTAAAGCCTTCTCGGACGGCCGACTCAATACTTCGGGGGATCCTTATTTGGTTTAGAGAGCTGTAGACGAATTTGGGGAGCGCTTCCTCGTCGAGGAGATCCTCCAGGAGGGAACCTTGAATTTTAAATGGTGGCTCCAGTTAAATTAATGAAATGAAATTGTTTGATTTTTTTAGGTTGAAAGATCTCTCGGAAACTAGAAAAGTTGGCGTCTCAAATCCAACGACATTAACTTCACGTGTGCCCTTTCAATTGATTGGTATTCAATTGTCATGAGATTGTTTAATACATTCGCAAATATTACCTATTTCTGTACTGGACAGGTTGTAGAAGTATCTTGGGCCCTCCTTTAATAACCTTTCCAATTCTTCAGCATTCCCCTCCCCCCAATTTCGCATAAAAATTTCGACAAATCCACTTGTCGACTGCATGATTCATTAGATTATTCCTTAACATTCACAATTTCAAGTATTTGTTGCTCGTACGACACTTGCATTATCGCAGTTGTAGTTCAACTACGTTTTTCGTGTCCGAACCTGCCAGAATTCCGGCAATAATAAAATGGCGGCGGCTGGGAGGGGGTCGGCGTCCTGGAGACACTTGTGGCTAGTGCGCACAATTTAAAACGTCATTGCTTCAAATTAATTTATCATTTATTGTCTGAGTTGTTTAATCAATCTTTTTTGTTAGAAATTGTCCAGAAAAATTTCATCCGAAGAAAATTAATTTCCTGAGGTATTGAGAGGAGCTTAAACGATCAATCAATTGCACTTTTTCAACTAATCAATATCTCAATCTTATTAATCCTAATTTTTTCTCAGTGATCCCCCGGACTGCTTGGATATTCGCGAGGAGAGATACAATTTCCGATAATGCCTGCAGGCCATTGAAGCAGAATTAATTGCAAGGTGAGATAAGGATGTCATTTCCTGTTGCATTTACGGATTTTTTGATTAGTGCGATGATATTGAGACTTATCGAAATTGAGAGATAAAATCGAGTCAAAGGTGAGTATATAAATTACGTCGTCGAGGAGTCAGAGTTACAGTCTTGCAGAATGTAATTGTGATTCGTTAATTAATTTAATTATTTACTTCATCTTCAATTAATAAAATTAATTATGTGCCCGTTTTTCTTTTAAGACTGAAAGATAATCGCTTCTAATATTGCGGAAATTTCATTTATTTAATTTATACTTCCATTGCATTTTCCAAGTATCCTATAAATGAACAATCTCATTAATAGATATAATTCTACCTATTTACGATTCCGCTAAATTACCTGTGAAGTTTTTTTCTTTCTCCCAGCTGCTGTTGTAAGGTCTTGGCACTTCTTTTTGAACACTTTTCTGCACTCTCTTCAAAACT
>JAPYZN010002051.1:0-13673 GCA_030522865.1 Psyttalia lounsburyi
TTCTTTTCAATCACAAGTGATTGAAAAGTTCTTTTCGATCACAAGTGATCGAAAAGGCACTTTTCGGCACGAGCTGAATGTAGCAGCAGTGACAAAAAGCTACTTTTTCGACACATTGAGATGAAAAATTTTGTTCTTAACTCGTGAAAAAAGTGATTTTTGACTCGTGGGATTATATCACGAGCCGAAGGCGAGTGACATAAACCTCCCACTCGGCAAAAACCATTTTTTTTTTACATGTTACGAAATATACTATTGCGGATCGTGTGATGAGGAGCATTGTATTGCACTCTGTGTGAAAAATTCGACTTTTCGACAGACAGTCAAATATCGGTTGATGCATGTGTGGAAATAGTACATTATGCAACATGCGCGTTATGGTGTTTTTGGCTCGTGGGAGGTTGTAACACGAGCCGAAGGCGAGTGTTATAATCCCACGAGCCAAAAAACACTATAACGCACAAGTTTCATGCCAAAAACACCATTACGCACACGTTGCATAATATACTATTATCATCCAACTCGAAATAGTGTATTTCGTAACGAGAAAATTTTTGCACGTGTTACCAATGACATTTTTCATCAGAATGTACCGAAAAGTTCATTTTTTGGCAGAGCATAATGAAATAGTACATTTCGTACGATTTGTATGTTATTTCCTATGCTTTTACCTTTTTACTTACGGATATGGTTACATTTTTGTAAGTCATTATGAGCAGGGGATGAAGACCCTCGAGTTTGCACTCACGCTGAGGTCCCTTGTCCACATCTGAAAGCACATTGCTTAATCGCATTTGTTGCGTTTGTCGGTGTGGATTAGAAACGCTGGGTGAAGTGAGAAAAAAAAACGGGAGCAGTGACATCGACGGTGATAATGGGGACGGGGTAAAGTTTGAATCCAATTTAGTTACGGTGCCACCTTGTGAGTACATATAGCCGACGGCAACGTCTGCAGTAAACTCGGAGGAGGACAGCTTAACTCCACAAGTCACTTTCTTTTTTTTCTCGGCTTGACTTTGTTTACGGTTTTTCTTTAGGGGAGAATTTTCTTCATAAGTAGAGGGCTATAAATGCCAAGGGTTTGAATATAATGTAGAGACACGTGGGCAAAAGAATGTGGAAGACTTGGGACAGATATGTGTCACGATACGAGGGAAAAGGGGGAACAATTGATTCGTATAATTGAGATAATTCGACATTCTCAATTGAAAGAGAAACAGTTTAAAGGGAAAAAACATTTCGACAGTCAACATTGACGCAGTTTTCCGGTAACTCAATCAGCTGCTGGTACACGTCCCTCGATAATTCATCCTCCGATAAACACACGTCCAACTCAAAGCAGACCGAACTAATGTCATTGTACCGTACAGAATGAAATACCCAAGCCGTACGGGAAAAAAAAAACAAGGCAAAAGAAAACATTTCCCCCGGACGATTTTGTTGATTTCTTTTTTTTCCTACTAAAACTGGTTCAGGGTTTGGGGGATCGATTCCCCGTCGTGCATTCACCTCAACTCACCTTTCCCGGCATGGCATGTACTCAAATTTGGGCTGAGTATGATGACAAGCCAGATAATGTTGAAATTTCGTGTCATCCTGGGACGAATACTTTCGGTGATCTTGCCACTTTGATATTTTTAATGGTGATTTTAATTTCAAGAAAACCACTCTGGAGTGCTTGAGCTCACAGACACTCTGTTGACAAAATTCTATTGCAGATGCTAAACAACTACATTGTCGTTTCTTTTCACTCTCAATTGTCCACTGAACTCGTTCATATACGTTGCGAAACTGAGCCTCGCTCGGACCCACATAATAGTCACTAGTGTACCATTCCCCCACCATTAGAACTCCTCGAATCCCGAGCTTTTCCCGACGCACCCCCAGTACAATGCGCAAGCGCTTCCGCTCCTTACTTCATCTTTCTTCAGATTTTTAGCGAAATGACAAAAAATAAAGAAGAAAAAAGGAAAACCCCTTCCTTATCCTCAACAACTTGGAGACTTGCACACACTCGTTGGAATTACGTACGTTCACCCTCTGTTCCACATCGTGTTTTCTACTCCAGAAGAAGGAAAGGGTGCAAAACAATTTCCCAAAGTGCTCGACACTCGCCCACACCCCCTTTTTACACTTCCTTTGTCGCTTTGTTTTAATCGCCTTCCTCCTCCCCGGCTTGACAAATTGATACAGAAAATTAATTTTGAATAATTAAAGGCATTACTTGAATTAGATGTTGTTTATCTCTTTAAATATGTTATTTATTCTGTTTTTTATGAAAGAAAAGAAACAGTAGTCTTGCAATAAAACATTCATCTCTCACAATTTTTCTAAAACACTCGTACACACTCTCAGGTTGTCATTTTAATACTTCATTTTTTTATGGCTATCAGACTTGTATAAACAAAATGGTAATAACACAATAAGTATTAACATTTAATTGAATTAAAGGTAATTATAGTGGGTATATTTGTTGGAAGAAATCGAGGACTATGACGAACTATATAAAAAATTATTTAGCATTTAGGCTGTCTACATTGTGAATAGTAATTATCATCAATTCTGAATAACTTAGTTTGGCAGATATGGGGTAACTGTCAGGAATGGCACATACAATTCAAATTTGAAAAATTATTAAACTGAATATTGTTAATCACAGTTTTTAATATCAAGTATGAGTTTAAACTCGCGAAGACATGATCTATGAAGAATTGAAATAATTGACGGCGATAAAAATTAGAGGTCAGTTATTGGGAGGTAGGGAGAATTATTTAATATTACGCATCATCCATTACATTTGACTGCTTCTTTTCTCTATATGTCTACCTAAATAACATGCAAGCGGCAATATTTTGTTTCTCAGTCTTTCGTTTTAAGAATTATAAATAAATTAAACAAAACATCTTGAAAGTATAAATTGGAATTAGATTAAAATATAAATTGAATCAAGATAATCAGCGACGCTTGTCTGACTCAGGGGAAGACATTGGGCAAATTGATTGATAAAATAAAATAATTGGAATGGTAAAACCATGGTAATCATCTGTTATTGATTGACTAGGGTTCTCTCAATTGTATTTTGATTATGACTCCTTTTTCGCTTGACTCATCGAAAAAAAAAATAATAATCAAGTTCTACTTGGTTCTACGGAATTTTTTGGGTTTGATCGCTTCAATTTCTGTTGTATCTTGGTCGGTGAATTCATGTTAATATGGCAGAAACTCTGATATTGGCGCTATTTCTTATATTGATACGGCTCGGTATGCTCACGTTGACTCGGCTGCATAACCTGAAAACATGAGGGAATCCTTGCTGTATCATCAGACAGTCTGATTAATCAATAATTCATCCGTAACTCACCAGTGGTGTATCGATGCAGTGGCATCGATGCACTGTAATCTCGGTTCCAGCGAGAATTATTCAGCCAAAGAGAGAAAAAAACCACGAGTTTTGTTTTTTTTTCTCCACCACAGCAACAGGAAAACAATTGTAATCTTCAAGCAGTTGAAATCTTCAAGTGATGATAAATCTTCCACGTCGCATCTATCATGGATAATTAATTAATTTAATAAAAAATCAATCTACTATTGATTCGAATTATTATGTACACGCAATGATGTTATTAATTTACTTGATAATTAAAATGCCACAGCCTGTCGAACGGTCAGGTATTTATCATTATGTCAATTTCTCTCTGTTAATCTTCTTTCTTTGTTTAATCACTTTTAATTATTGAGGATTTAATGAGACATGTGACAAGTGATACTTTGACTGATCATCGTGTTTTTCTTTTGCGTCTAGGCGTAGACGCAGAGGACGGATACCTATCGTCGTCATCACTGTAGCAATAATTAACTCTACGCGCTAGTCTTTCTGAAAGTCGCGTCCGTCTCGTTGATTTTTTTGTCGGAGACTTTGGCTCCTGAACTTTCTTCGAAGGCCTCGATATTTCCTCACTCTCTGTACTTGTCTTACGTACTTTTATTGGTACCGGTGTACTAGTGCTGCATTGTTTACGCTTGAGATCGTCATTAAAATGATAACCACTGATCAGATCCCCCTCGTAATCACGTCTGATCTGTTCAGTGGGATGAATCTGACGATTATTCAATCCAGGGGATAATTTGACGTCACTATTGGCTTCCAAAGCGGCGATAGATATCATGGGTATATTAGTATGATTTCCAATAGGCTTCTCTGTCTTGACCCTCGTCTCATCAAAGCTCGTGGACATCATACTGAACCGCTTCTTCAAAGGCAACTTGCTATTGACATCTGTCTTTCTAAATGCTCCCTGCATCTTATTGTCAATTTCATTATCAAGTTCAATCTTGTATAACGGCTTCTCATTGAATGGCTTGACGTCAGCCTCGTGGGTTGCTTTGAGGTTACAATCTTGAAGTACTGAGGGTGGCTGAATTCCAATGTAATAGCCGCCATCAATTCCACTCGTCGGTTGTGCCTCAACCGGTGGAATGATGCATTGTGAACAGTGAGTGGCAATGTCATAATGACAGTTTAAGCATGTGCATCTTGATGAGTTTGGCTGGGGATGAATAGGTGGGGCTGAATGATTGACTGGAATAGCACAGGTAACTGAGCTACAATTTTGCCGGCAGGAGATGTACAATTCTGAAGTGGGATAGTTAGGATGATAGAGGGATGTTGTGGCTGGAATATGAATGGAATGTGGGTCGACGAGATCAGAGGGACATCCATTAAATTCCTGTTTTATCCTGTGCTTGCCCGGTGATTTAACTTCTATGATGTTGGCTATCTTCTTCTTGCTAGATTTCTGGGGCTCAATCGCCCGATTACTGTCGTTTGAGGTGGCTACGTTGGTCTTTTGTGCATGTCTGGGATCCTCAAATATCTGAGGTACTGCTGGCTGAGGAATTCTGTACATTTTGTCGTAAATTTCGTAAGGATAATTAGTCTCGTCAATGGCCTCTATTGGCAAAACTTTATCACTCAAATTATTGCCCTCCTCTCCTCCTCGGTTCTCAACTGCTTTGTTTATTATATACAAATTGCTATTAGGTGATTTCTGGTACAGGAACACAGTCTCTCCGCTCAGAATGACGTTCGGCTCCTCCCTCTCAGACTGCATTGAACTGTCGGCTGAAGTACTTGGACACTCATTATCTTCATCGGTTGGCAATTTCTCGACGTCCTCAGACGATGACACTTCAACTTGAAATGCCACTTCGTCGATGTGATCATTAGGATATATTTCAACTACACTGCTGGATATTTCACCTGTACTATTTATTTGACGAATGTCATTAGTACTTCTCAAATCTGTTAAACTCATGTTAAAATCCTGAACTTTGATAATGTTCTCATTTGTATTATTTGGATGATCACTTGTTGGCGTTCTATTCAAGTGAGACACTCTTTGTGATACACTAGCAAGTAACGAGAGACCGTCGATATGTTGCTCGTGAAAGTCAACATCTCGAATTTTCTTCGGTGAACCGTCAAATATCTTCTTTCGATTCTCCTCCAATTTGTGATTAATATGAAGTACAGTATCTCTCTGATACTCTGTAACTAAATTTGTACTTGTAAAATTAGTGTCATTAATAATTTCATCCTTTAATATTTCTGTTATATTATCTTCACAAATTAATTCGTTAATTTCAGTCGTTACTTCAAGCTCATTCTGAACTCCTATTTGTACTTTAATTTCACTCTCAATTGTTTCATTCGCCATTGGAATTATACAATTCTCATTGTTTGACGCCACTGAGAAGTTCTGCAATAAAGGCATTACATTATCGTCAGATTCTAATACTTTTGTTTGATCGGAAGGCGCGAGTTCACTGGGCTCAGGCCTCTCCATCAAACTCAAACTGTCCATATCAAGTGCACTTGTCTCTGTCTCCTGATGTTCCTCAATAATCACGGATTGAGTTGCATCCGTTGTAATGAATAATGATAAATCCAATTTATCTGACTCTTCAGTGTCGCTGTCTTCTTTTGGAATAGTATTTGTTATTTTTCTTTTTGCTATCTCCTGTAACCATAGTAAACGTCCGCCATATTTTTTGCACTGCTCTAATACTCTACTGTTTTTATCTTCAGACGTTAAATCAATTAAAACTACATCAAATTTTTTGCGTACTCTACGTTTTGAATTTTGAATTTTTGGTGATAATTTATCAGAATTTAATTTTAAAATAGCATCACTCATAATATCCTTTGATTGAATGGCAATTGTCGTACTATTTGTCGGTTTATCTTCACACTGCTGATTTTCCGGTAAAAAAGAAGTGTTGACATTAATTACCGTCTAATTGGTGTTTCTGTGTGTAATTGGTGTGTAGTGTTATGCAACGAGGTTATAATGTGGATTACCAATATTGATGGGATTGTTACATTTATGAACAAATCATACCTGAGTGGCTTCAATAGTCGCGACAAACGGTGGATTCCATGATTCTTTCACGAATTTAAGAAAATTCTCCGCTGATCTCTCCAAATCAAACTTCTGAGTTAATAAAATTTCTGTGGTAATTTTTTGGTTATTTGGCACTTTCGGTAGTACATTATCAATAAGATACTCTGGTAATGCAGGTGGCGATGAACGCAGAGACTTTCTTGCTCTGACATTTATGTCATTCTTCACTGGAGAACCTTTATTTATTCTCCTCCAAATACGATAGGTGAGAAAATATCGAAGATACATGACACCGCAGGTAGGATATTCGGGTACCATATTAAGGATTTTTCTGAAATATCAACATGTATTATGATGCCAAATATCGATAGAGTGGATGTCAAACTGTCAGACTACAGTAATTTGGGGTTCAATGAACTTACTCTATAAGTGGATCTAAAATCTGGTGATAAGTGGAGCTCAGGAATTGCACTTTCAGAAGGGTATCCATGAGGTGTTGAGGTGAATTATCTGCAGAAGGATAAAAAAGCAAAAATACACGATGAGTTATCGCAATAGTGAAGGACGGAAAACATGATTTTACATAGACATAGCATTTTTCCCACAAATTAACCTGTTATCTGTAAAACCCGTTGCGTGTTTTGCATTACAATTCTGTCGACGACCAGTGTAATCTCACATTTTAATTACACCATTCATGTATTGAATGCAGGATGCAATCTGAATTCTACCTTAGATGTTTTACTTAACAGCTGTTGTTAAGGCATAGATTAAATAAATAAGTAACTTAATATATGTTTATATCGAAACACTCTTTGAAAATGTTCCTAATTTTATCTAGTGTTTTTTTCTAAAATATATTTATAATTCTTGGAGATCTGCTTATTAAAAAAAAAATGAGTTTCCAAATAGACGCCTTTGTAGATAAAAACTTCAAAACAAAAACCATCTAAATAATGTTCGGCTGGGGATACACCCGGGCCTGAAAGTGAAATGTCGAATCAGCTTTTTTTCAACGATTTTGATGTGAAATCGAAATTCAACGGAAAATTCAAGGAAAACAAACAAGATCCGCCAATCTGGACTGTTATGAATTTTGTGTTTGTCTCGATTAACGAATGTTAGTTAATCGTATTAGCCCATATCGAATTACATATTGAATCAAATACCCCCAAGTTGAATCGCCAACATTATCGTTGCCTACAGAAAAAATATTGCACATTAGGTAATTATTTTCATTAGCATAATTTATGATGAAATTTCCTAAAGACCTAGAATTTCGCTTTACGATTACTTGACTCAGTGTTCTCCCTGAATTTTATTTCGTCTAGGCAATTTTGGGAAGAAAATAGGGTTTCAGTACTAAATTATACTAAACAGAAAATCATGAATAATTAAGTTCATTGACTCACCTAAGCAAATGTAAAGGTACGAAGTTAGTCGAGCTGAAATACTAGCTTCTAGCTCATTGCTCCGTTTTGATGCCTTCAGCTCCATATCTATGTACATCGCCAATAAATCAGACATTATGTCCATATAAGCCCTACGTTCAGCATCCTGGAAGGTCTTAAATTTCAATTATCATTAATGCTTCATTGGTTATTCAATGGTTGTAAAGTTAACTTTACTGTGGCAGATGGAAATGAAAATAGTGAATGCTCTCACCTCTCCTTGAGCTCTATAACAATACAAAAAGAAGAGAAGAGTTTCACTGATAGAATCCTTCAATTTCTCCACCTGGAGTTGTCGGGTTTGACACTCATTAACACTGGGCTGTATGTTTCTGCAATTGAAAAATTCCCAATAATACTTTTTTCACATCCAATCAACGAATTACTGTGAATGATGTACTATTTTTGCAAATTCTCCAAATTTGAGATACATTCCGCGTCCATTGAATTGAATACTGAATTCCGACAGGCGTCAGATTACACGTGCAAATTGTGATTTCCATGGTGACAAACTATTTATTTTCTCATTCAATCATTCACTAGGAAATGCTAATCTATATGCATGCCTTGAGACTATTGTTCATCCGTTCCCATTGAAAATGCTAAATTAGTTACGTTGATCGGTGAAATGGTATTTTAATTGGCAATCAAAACCAGTACACAGGATCACGCAATTACTGGTATCAGCATTGTATTTAAAAAAAAAAACGCAACGTATTACTACTTCCAATTACCTTGCGTAATACGTCATTAAGGAGATCAGAGAGCCAGGACTAAATCGATTGAGCAGTGACATTGCTTTGAACTTTTCCATCCACGGTCGGTCCTCCATACCTGATAAAATATTTATTCTTGTTATATTTCATTGAGCAATTACCGGTTCTGTAACAGAATCGTGACAGACTCATTCATGCAAAACAAAAAGAAATACTATCTGAAAAACATGATTATTTTCCCACAGATAGCACTTGTTTTTTTGAGTTTCTCGAATTAAAATGGAATGGATATTTCACATTCCATTCTAACGGAATGAAAAATAAAACAATTTTTATAATTTATTTCATTATATCATCATCCATGAAATTGTTTGTTAATGTCCCTTAAAGTACTCAACTTTACACTAAATATCATGACCTTAAAATATAGCCGGTAATTATTACGACTGTCGACTACTTCGGAGATGTAAAGATGGCAAATATAATAATAGTTAACTAATCTAAATCGAACAAATTTTACTCAAAAGTAATCCTCACTTTCAGAAGGTGACCTTGAAAAGTCTTTGATGCATTCGGCCAAGGAAATATTAGCTGAAATAATTAATCGCCTTTGGCGGGGCTGCGGTAGCTTGGGGCAAAATGATCGTCAATATACGTTTATGGAAAAAGTCGTTACAACAATGATTTCACACTAACTTAAATACTGAAATGGTGAAATAAAATAAAATATTGTCGGATTTTATATTGCATTAAAATAAAATATGGAATAGCTCGTCTATTTTAATTACAATAATGAACTTTTATAAATAACTTCATGGTACAGAATTTTTTAAAACCGGATTTTTACGTTATTTTCCTCAAACAGCCTGCGACTCTGTCTGGTAGTGACGTAACGAATTACAATTAATCGGTTGAAGAATAAAGAAAAAAAATTACGAACCTTCATTCAATGATTTCGCATAGTATTTTCCTTGATCGAGAGATTATTTGAATATCACTTTACTTAGGAGAAAATGAGGTGAAATTTCACTGAATTTTTGGAAAAATATTAATACTTCAAGAATGAAGTGCTTAATTGAGCACGATCTGTGTTCAATTCAATGAGAATAAAATATTCTTTGAACGGAGAGAAAAATCATTGCATTTTATCAACAGTTGAATAAGGCTTCGACATTTGAAAAAACATAAAATCTCCATTTCGTCCTCTTCTTCTCTAATTAATATTATTATTACTATTCTTCTTCATCATCTTTACTATTATCACTGTGAACTGTTTTAAACTTGAATATTTACTCCGGTGTCTTCTAATAGTTAACGATTAATATTTCACAGTATTTTACCCAATAATCATCTACATCTGTACAAATAAGCAAGGGACTAGCCAGCGGTGTTCGGCCTCTACATCTCTGCTGCACTTCTGAGGATTCTAAGGAAGGGGCTTAGCAGGTGCTTTCCCCAATTTCCCATGCCTGTTTCCCAGACCCCACTTTCCCAACGGTCTCCCCTAAAACCGGAAAAGGCTCCTAGAATACTCGACAACTACCCATGCAGTCCTCCCAAAAAAAAAATGGTTGGAAAATTCCACAAAAGTAAAATAAAACCTTCCCAGGATCTTGATAATTCACCATGGTCCACCGAATAGACAATAAAATCACGTTCATTCGTACAAACCCCTTCATAGAACCCAACATATTGATTATTTTCCGGCGTAAAGCGTCCTCGTACATACCCAAAACTGTCTCAACACCCGCAACATAAACTACGCACCGCTCGAAAAAAAACATTAAAGAAAAGAAGAAATTCCTGAACACCACCAATTCCTCCTCCACAATTAATTCCACAAATCTCAAGCACACAAAAACGGAGGCATGAGAACTTATAGGTTACAAAACTGTAAACAATGCGAATATTTTCCGAACATGACCGAGTCAGCGAGAAGAAGGGCAAAAGAAATTGAGTAAAACTTGCCTCTCGATTCAGCTGAATTTTCCACACTGTGCGCCAACTCCATAATCTCACTCATGTTATCTCGGAGCATACAACCGATGCTTACGAAATATCAATACCGACTCCCTATCCATAAGACATCGATGTGCCTCAGTTTGAAAAATAACGAATGATAATGAACTAAAAGTGGTAAGTTGATGTGAATAACTACCGAGTGCGCGTCCATCCCCAAACTGCGCTCGAAACCACGGCCATATTGACACTGGGTGGCAGGCCAGGCAATGCAGCAAGGGAACCGGGTACAGTAGAGGGGCCGATGATTCCCCTCCCGTCACTCTGCGCACAACGCTGCCGCCCCGCCGCCCCGCTCTAGAGGCCGTTCGCAAACTCCGCAAGTCTGCAGACATCTCTCTCTATCGATGCACGAGAGAAAAGTCGCGGGGCCCCACAAGGGGTCTTCGTTTCGTTGTCGTTGGAGTATTCAACGAAATCACAGTACAAGACAGCTGCTTACACGATAAAGAGCGAGAAAGAGGGCTCCGCAGGACAATCATCCAGGCTCACTGTCTTCACCTGAATGAAGCTGAGGTATTACTGGTAAATTCAGATCTACTAATGTCAGTATTTAGCTAATTGCTAATCAATAAACGAATACCTGATGCAATCACGAGTGCATACGCTCATGTTATTCCACGAGGGCTGCATACAGAGTGAATAGCGGTGTGCGCTTGCGTCATTGAAAACAGGGGCTCGATAAATCCCGACTAAAAGGGCTTTACACTCATGCCCTGCTAATTACTTCCGTCTCCCTGAACCGATGAAATCCTTCGTCAAGGCATTTGATGTGGACTGCAACGAAAAAATTACTGCCAGCGAAAATTCACTGGATTCTGTACTCGAAATTCAATCTCTGGGAAGGGCTGGAGGGGAGGCATTACAGTTAGGGGGCTTCGATTTAACCCCTCGATGGGGCCTTTTTGTTGCGATGTCTGGCGTGGACTCAATATCACTGGACTCGATGAGGAGCGCATGTGAAGTTGATGTAACACTATTTAACTTCCGAATGGTGCTAGTAGAGTTGGATCATCTGTCGGAGCTGTTGAATCGTTCGGTTTTGAATGGAGCTATTCGTTTTGGAGGAACTCTATACCTCGGCAGAGCTATAGAGTATACACTTTGGGATAATATATTGTTCAACTAAATTGCTGCAAACTAAATTGTTAAGGTAGAAAAAAAATCGCATACAATAAGTAACATGAGAATGATACTTTTTATGATTTTAATCATTTTTCATCCGTAATCATGTAATCACGATGAAAATCAAATGATGAGTCCGTAATCATGATGAAAATTGTTTAAAAAATAATCGATGATTGAGACTATATTGAGCCCAATCCGATGGTTTGATTAATTTTCTCGTGGAAATCACAATCTCATCTCGTAAAATAGCTGGTCAACCGTAGAGATCAATAATTACAGTAATTGACAATTCGGAGGAAAGCTTTTGTACACCGTAAATGAATAATGTAATTTGTATAAAAAATCGTCAATCATTGTCACATTCAATGAAAAAAAAATTGAGATGCTAATGCTCTTATTATAATGGAAAAGTGCAAAAAAACGGTTATTTCTATTACAATGGGATATTAACATGTAAAATTCTTTGATACACCAAAACAATAATTGAATTGTGAAAATGGAATACTAAATTTACCAAAAGAGCCGGAGCTCCTTCAAAATTGTCCACATATGTATATCAACTGTACTGGAGGGGGCTAAACTGTAGATTAACAATGTTTTGAGAGGGGTTAAGAGGGATCTGGGTCTGCAGAGATCGTCTCAGTGCCAGCTGCACTATTCAATATTCACGAGTACTCATTGCTCGGGCTTTAGAATTTTTCACTTGAAAAACGTGAGAGTTTCAGTGCCACTGGCTATGCATCGCTGACGCCAAGACCGCTGTGACCATGGGCTCTCGCTGGACACATTAGAAAAAAAATCGGTCTCTCCCACTGGTAGTTGTCGGGTTTCTGTTTGAATTCTCCGTGTGTTGTCAATTTCTACCTGCAGAGTTAGACAGGGCTTATGGAAAGGGTTAAAACTCGTTGTAACACTCGCAATGCGATACTCGTGGCTGGGATAAATTTGATCGTTTCTCTGTTGTTGAGTTTGCCCTCTTCGGTGGGTGTCAAATTTTGTAGAAATAAAATTTCACCGGACCCAGAAAGAATAGTTTCAAGTTTCATCGCAGGTTAAGGACCAAAAGACCTGTTATCTCTATCATTTTTTAATTTTTTTAAATGTTCTGCCCAAAGTTTTTGGTATTTTTTTAGACAGAACCACTTGATCTCGAGGAGATCACGATCAAGATTAATGTGCATTCATGTAGGAAAGTATAAAAATAACCTTCAGCAGGAAATTTGTTGGAAAATTTTGAGGAGTGGTGGTCTGCTGATCCTCAAAAGGTACTACTTATACAGGAATTCTTGGGTGTATGGAATTTTTCTTGCGGATTTGCAGGGTCTCATAAATCTTGATGGCGGCAACCGTTAGGTCCTTTGCTTTCCGAGAAACCGGAGTTTTCAATGAGCTCTTCCCTCGGTAGATACGGGGAAGTTTCTACGGGAAATATGAAAGGAGACAGTTTAGACACTTTGGAGGATTTAGTTTCGAACGACCATCTACATAATATTCACGGGAGTGACTGACAAGAGTAAATGATTTGTCAAAATCATGATTATGTCGTCATTATTCAGTGAAAATTTCTTTGCCTAATTTAATACAAATTTATTCAAAAATTATTTAGTATAATGAATAGCAAAAATTAATTATTAGATTAATTAATTTATCATTTATTATTTATTTATGTTTTATGTTGAACGTGATTTTTCACTGTTGGAAGGTCGGGCGTCGGAAGGGAAATTGCTCTTGGAAAAAAGAATTGCACACGAATTTAAGCCGCTTTATTCTCAATAAATAATATTGACTAGAAGTCACTCTGGTTGATGCACGGAATATAAAGTAACTATTTGTTGAATGGTTGAGTTGAGTGTGCCCTAAGAACACCGCTGATGCACAATTAATAAAGAGATATGTTGAAATACGTTAAGCCTTGATAAGCGTTGTAAGACGTTGAGATACTTAGTGCGTTGAGA
>JAPYZN010002052.1:0-13291 GCA_030522865.1 Psyttalia lounsburyi
TCTGACTTTTACGCATACTGTGCGGAAAAGTACCACTTTACGCACGAAAACCGGTACCGAAAAGTGAACTTTTTGGGCAGGTATTGCAAAAAATTATGTCTGGTATCGATTGGATCCCGGCGTGAGATGTCTCAGCTGGTCTGAGGGAGGAGGCCAACATCTACTGCCATCCTGTTTCCATCACATTCGTCGCCAATAAGCCGATTATAAAAATGATTTACTCCCGGTGGCAGTAAGAAATGGAATAATGTAGTGTCTCGGGGATGTTATAAAATAGTCGTAAATATTAATTCAAGATTCTTCGACACTCGTCAGGAGAGCTCATAGAACTGAATAATAAATTATTCAATTGACATTTCGAAGTATTTTTAGTCTAAAAAAAAATTGAAAACTTCAAACGTCATATGAGGAAAATCATGCAGACAAATCATGTCATAAAATTTCATCAGCCTCAACGCGGAAAAATCACTCAATAATTGATCAACATATATTAGAAAAACCATTACAATTCCAATAATTGTTTTCCTTCCATGAACTCGTTCCTCCCTATCTCAGCAATTTTCCCCAATATCCCGCCGAGTGCTGGCAAAAAATCCAATTATGCTGTGATCGGATTTTCACAAGGAAACTTTCTTCCTCAACCTAAATATTAAAATCGTGAAACCTCTTGGAGGAAAACAAAGGGAGAATCGCGGGGAAAACTTATGGCATAATTTATGGTCAAACTTCAAACAATGGTTGAGGTGAAAAAACAAGAGCAAATGAATGTTACGCCCCGAAATTTCTCGATGGTAGTGATAATAATGGAATTCTGTTAGACGTCTGTTCAAGAATTCATCTGAATTCCCCCGCTCTCGTTACAATTATTGATACGTTTATTATAAATTGTGAAATTTTTATTAGGATAGATTATGGGATAATAATTTGTGAGTTACTCTAATACCACTTTTGTACATCTTATATATTTATATTATGTTGTAGCATAAAAAAATGTTAAGACTCCCCCCGGTCCTCTTCCATTTTTTATTTTACCCTCTACTCACTTATTTCTCAATACTTCTCAAAAATGCGCTTTGAAAGTCTTCCTAATGTTTTTCAAATATTTATTTATAATTCTTTAATTTCCAAAAAAATGCTTATGTAGATAAAAAAAATGAAAACAAAAACAATCTAGATAAAGTTTGTACAAAACATGTCCATCAACCGTTCGTCTGACATTTTCAGTATTTCAACTACTGGAAATCACCCTCACCACCATCAAATCATCATTCCGACATACGTCAATCACTTTCACCCCCGAAATCGACCAAATATGTTGTCAATAGAAAGCAGAGGGCCTCAACAAATAAATATGTAAAAGAGAATCAAGAGGATGAATTCCATTGCCACTTGACTACGGAAAAATCCAATTGTGAGAAGATTTTCCGAAGACACAAAGAGGAATCCGGAAGAATCAAAGGGAAACCAATATTCACCGAATATGCATCTTATCTAGCATCAAATATTCCCGAAGCATTTCACAAAGGGTGGAAAAAACAAACGAGTTGAAACAAAATGAAAAAGTCAACACGTGAGGAAGAGAGTGGTTGGAGAAAGTCAGGAAGCTACTGGCTGATGCGCAAGGTAAGAACCTACCCCACTCAAATTACTTTTCCTACAGAAGTACCTAGATAACGACGATCGTAACACATCCATTATACGGCTACGATGGAAGAAGAACATTTGTGATCGTAAAGTCAGGGACAAATGACCTGAGAATAAGCATCAACGGGATCTGATAAAACGATGACTCCATGAACTCCGTAAAATCATCGTCAAAACAATCAACGACTGCAGTCGCTCGAAAAAGGTAAGCTTAGATTTAAATTCTATCCACATATCTATCGCCTGAAGTGCTACAATTTCCAGCTCACTGGCCACTGATCTTTCTACTTCCAATCCTCGGAAACATCAGGGGATGCTCCCCTCCCCGGATATAGGAGGGGATGGCAACATGTGATCGACGAGCTGAGCATGTGGTGAAGAACGCTAGGTGTCGATTAACCCAATAATTCTTTGGTCCGTGTCGTTTATCATGGGGCGTGTTGGATAAATGAAACGCTTGTTAACAAGATTATGGCTGCTACGGATTGGTTATTCAATCCTCCGGAAAAGGAAAGTGTGAGATGTAACGGTAAATATTATTAAAAATATGATACTCTTTTCAACATCTATTTTTGTGTCAATCTGGACTGGATGAGATTTCCAAAAATTGTTATTCATTTTAAAGGTAAAAAGATAGAAATAAATGAGAAAAGACATCGAGACTAAACTGTCTGAGGATTGATTTACGCATCAGAATATTATGTTACTATTGCAAACATAATCATACCAGCGCATAAAAAATCGCACCGTGCACTTTCGGTATCTAGGCCAAAGAAGAAAGTTTTAACCAAAAGATCGTTTGATGCAACCAAAGCGGATAGAGGGCTCATGTTATTACTTTGTAGGTCGTATACTACGAGAAGACTCCCATGAGCTCTGCGGCGGGACCAGAACAGACTTGAGGAGAAAAAAATCCAAATGATAAACACTGTAAAGCGGATGGCTTCCTCCGATGTAGGTGAATACCCAACTGGTGCAGGGGCCATGAGGTATCTTATGGATGTTCCCTACAAATTGTTTTCGCATGTTACACCACTCTTAGATACGCCTGGGACATGATCACTGAAATATACATATTCAGTCGACGTAGACGACTGAACATAAGCGTTACTTCACGACGAACAGCGAACAATAGACAGAAGTAATGGCGATTGTATGGACTTCTTGATGATGCCCGGCCATGAACAGACTCATCAAGTCATTTCTCCATGTCAATGTGTGTCAGCGATGGTGTCATTATCGTCCAATCAATTACATCTGCTGAATTGGTATTGAATCGTTTCTAAAAGGATTGGAATGAACGAAATCCCAGCTGCTGGCATATGGGTCAGGGGAGTTGAAAGTAATAACATGAGGATAAAATTGATTGCCAAGCGTCGACTCGGTATTGGCTGGTTGTTGGCTGGACTAAGATCAGTTGGGAACATACATTTCAAGTTAAGGCAACCAATATTGTGCCAACACTCTCCCATTTTGTTTTCCGCGCGCAATCAAATGGAGAAATGAAGCAATTGTTGTTGTGCTTGCAGAACCTGCTATCGCCCATACGATAATGTTAACTCATCCAAAACATATGTACATAGGGAGGACACAATTTGCTGGCAGCACATCCAATCATCTCGAGTGCTGCAACTTCGGTCTACTTCACTGACCCACGAGACGCTCTGTCGTCAATCATCTGGTCAGTCGATGCTTTAGTTTCTTGGTGCATCAACCGATTGAGTGGGTAATCGAGAGGCTGAGCACGTGCTGAAGAACTGGCTATGTTGAATGGACCAATAATTCTTTGGCCAGCGTCATTTATAATCCGGGCGTGCTTGGCGAATGAAACGATCGTTAACGTGATTATCGGTTTATATTGGGGAGCTTGTAGAGATACGAGACCAAAGGTAAAAGGTCTATAGCCACTGCGAATAAAATCATTATAGAGTGCCGATGATTCCAAATGAATAGTCAAGAGAAAATATTAGACTAAATGATTGTAGCTTTTGCAATTTTTTCTGTAACAAAGGGATCTCTTATGACTATTGTCTCATCTTTATTCGCATGTTATGACCATTTGGTCATGCCAAATCAGTAGAAAATTTAATCTTATCCCAGGAATAACGTTCGTATGTTCTTTCTCGCGAAAATTCGGAAATTATACACACGGTAACGCTCAACAAGACCTATGAATACGCTGGCATAAAGGGCTAAAGTGAATTAGTAATCGCGAGATCGTTAATGTCCGCTACAGAACCAGAGAGTTAACCGAGGCAACAAAATATGGTCGACCCTGCGGGAGTAAGTAACTCAAACTATTCCCTTATATCGATTAATTTGTTATTTGGACGGCGAAATGTCCAGTTGAGGAACATTGAAAACATTAGAAAAGACTCCATTGTCAGACGATTTGAGGAGGATCACTGGATACTATAGCAATTGTTTTCTCGTAGATTTATTGAAGACATCAACTTTAAGCGTTCAACCATCGACCACTTCCAGACACCATCGTCCTCGAGTCGTTCACTTTAGCCAACACTTTCTTCCTCCACTTTCAGTAATACGGCACGACTCAATAGCTGTCTATACCCAACGCAATATTATATATCGATGACCTGTCAGCTTCCGTAATGCACGTAAAATTTAGGGTTTTTCTGTGTAGTTTCTACGGGACTTTCATGTGAAAATCAATAGATTGGGCGCATCTGTCCTCCCTCCAAGATCTCACGAAACTGTACTCAAAATAAAAAAATCTTCATTTTAAGATTGTACCGAAGAAAAAGACGAAAACAGAAAAATAGTTTTTGTAAAAGCATTCGCCAAGCATATATTGCAATTAATTTACGAAATTAGTTTCGGAGGTAGTGGAGGGGGTAGTCGTTAAGTGTCTAGATACACGAGAGCGCTTGGCCTGTCCTCTTGGAGGTTGCGAAATATGTACGTGGCCGATCCACTTCCGCGTAAGAGTGTCGTAGTTTGATATAAAATTCGTAAGAAAAAAATGGTCCGAATCGTGACCCAAGTCTGGATGACATCTGTACAAATGTCATGTCAAGAGTCGACCAAACGAGGTTCAAATTGCCTCAGCATCGGTCCAACTTATTTCTCACAGCTTGACCCTAAAATTCTCTACAACTTCAACAATCTCCTTCCCCCCCATAATCCCCAGAATCCAAGTAACTCTCCCCAGTGCCGAGTGAAAAATCACCTCCCGACGTTGACATATGCAAGTAATTCTTTCCAGGTAGTAGGAAGGATGAGAAAAAATGCCGCTCTCTTGAGCACTCCAACAATGCACAACAAAACCGGACATGAAATATCGAGGTAACTGCAGTGGCAAGAGTACTCAGCGGACATTCTCCCTCCGGAACTTCTGTTTCAACTTCTTTATACTCTTGTTGAAAACTCTACCATCATTCTCACACTTTATCCCGCTGCGTAAAACTGTCTGATAATCGTAGGCACTCAGGAAGCTGCAACCAAGCCAGTTGCTCCGGATCAGTGAGACGGATATATATCATCCCTGCCTGGCTAAATATTTACCAAGACGAATAGGGAGGCATTATCTCCGTGAATCCATGTTGACGTAGAAAATAGTATTGTTCCTTTTTGGTATATGGAGTGAGCGAGCCACTCCCGAATTTTCACACCAACAGTTGCAAATCAGGTCATGGAAATGATCAGAACAACTGAGACATCTTCTCAGAAGTGTCATCCAACCAATGAAACAATGCCAAATTATATCCATTGAATTTATTATTTCCCCCTTCTTCGGGCTGTGGAGAATGCCAGATCTTCAAGAAAAGAAGGGGGTGAGGTGGAGTCTACTAAGATAAATATTCGAAATGGCAATGGTTTCTGCATTCAAGAATGAATGTTTCCTACGATCTGGGCGCAATTTCAAGCCCTAAATCGTGGTTGGAAGGACTATACTTCCAACTCGGGTACTTTCTTCATTAACGACTGTTTCTGGTATCTGCACTGAAGGGAGAATGGGGTTGCTCCATTTATTTATGTCACTGCGTTTGGCTATCAAATGGCGGGAAGCTGCACTGACAAACGCGGCGCCAACGAATTTCCATCGATGATTTAGAGATTTTACATTAGCTTTTTCGTCTGTGAATCTTTTCTCCCCAGGAAATTTGACGCGATAAATTGAAGTTCCAATCGAGCGAGATTAATGGAATTGATTTATTAGCGGAAGTCAGTAGGATCTGTCAGCGGGACTGGCAACATTCGGGGAAGCTTAGGTCAAGCGTGACTCCAGCTACTAATGCAGCTTGACAACGTGGTTCCGAGTGGAACTTTTCAACAAACTTGACTAGCAAGAATTAATCTAAATGTGGGACAAACTCGGTTTCCCAGTGTTGGCCCAGGTGCTTTGCCAAGTGTTGAGTCTCCCTCGGGTAAGGCTTCTCTGTCTACCATTGATCTAATCTTGAGTAGTATTGAGTGGGGTAAAGAACGAGATCTTCGAATACTGACCCGGCGTTATATCCACTGAGTTAACAATTTTCCTGATCTTTATTAATTCTTTTAACTATAAAATTATTCCACAGGTTACCTTGGATATAACTTTTTTCGAAAACTTTCCTTTTAGATTTTTTATTACATTATAAATTCTTATAATAATGTTTCCACAAGAAATTTCAGCAAAATTTCACTCGCGCATTAAAAATTCATTCCACATTTTCCCCTATGAAATTGTTGAATTTAACCACTACACATATAATCTACATTTCCAGCATTATCTGCTGTACAAGATACGAGGTGACGACACACTGTTCCTCTCCACCCTAAAAACGGAGAAATAAAAAAAATGTAAAAGCGATTAGACTTTCATATCGCGTGCATGTTGAAATGCTAGGGATGGATAATTTTTATTCCACACGGCACACGCCCCAGCGCAAGGGGTGGTACGGGGCGCAGCAGTCCATGAGAGATTTTATATTCAAAAGCCGATGTAACGTCATCGAGGAAACAGGGGAGGATACGACAGCATAACGCCACGTGATCCAGGTAAATTTGTCGGAATTTTCATTCCAATAAAGTGAACAAAAAAAAAACTGTGGAAGTTTCAACAGTCCATTCTTATCAGCCAGTCGATTGGTTCTGCGGTGACACGTTTTGCAGTTTCGAGTTGAATTGTCAATTTTACATCAAGATTTCAGAGGAGGGATATGCAGCACTCCATTGGATGATGGTGTGACACTGTGACATGCAGTAATAACTCATTGAACGTGTGGTACTTGACAAAAGGTTAGATACAGATAGAGCTACCATATTTCGGCATTTTCCAACTTCACCAAGACCAAATTCTTGAACATCCCTTGACGCAATTAAGTGGGTTTCGAGGGATTAAAAGTACCTCAGAAATGCTTCCTTTGAATTGTGATAACTTCCCACTGCATCACCTATAGCACCAAAAACTCAACAAGTGGAAAACTTCGAGGCTCTTTCGGAATCTTCTTGGCCTTTACAGCGTACTTCTTCGTGACATTGCAAAGAAGGATTCCAATTACCTATCCATTCGTCTAGCTAAGTACAAGAAAATTGGAGTGGATGAAGAATTAAATTTTCGGAGATTGGGGCAAGGAAGTGGGACCACTCAATTGGAGTTGAGTTATTTCAATTTGGATAGCTTAAAGTATTTGGTCTGAGGTTGACACCACCATTGCAGCGAATGTGATTGCATTCCAATTCGATGATCCATAAGTTAACTTATCTCACGACAGATCTAATATGGGATTGCAATTAATTGAACATTTGCTTTGAACGTTAGGGACAAGTTATGATGACCGTTGATCTTGTCCCACTTCATCATTTAAGTTGATGATGACGGAGAAGTCTCAAGTGGTTATTTGGTCAGATTGATGACGGCTGCCACTCATCGCGTAAGCCGTTCTATTGCTGTGTGTTCAACAATTTGTCGGGTCATTTATTATTTAATCCCGTTAATTCGCTCAATCTCCAATACTTCCTCGACTTTTTTTTTATGTAATCCCCAGAGCATCACGCCTGAACTACCGTAATAAAGGTCAGACATATTTTACCGGTGAGCGACATGACATTTAATTGCTCTCGTGCTACTACTATAAACGTTTTCTTCACGCAATTGATTCATTCCACCGCATGATGTTTAGTTGAAGTATTGGTTTCAGAGGAACGCTCTTTACCGAAAAGACCAAATTCACTCCTGAATTTTGGGCCAGTCTAATGAGTCCCCAGAAATGGTCGCGCTATTTATTTTTTATCCGACATTCACTTAAGCAAGAACAAGCGGATAACTCGGACCTTGACATTTTGCGGTGTATTCCAGAAAAATGAAGTCTGGAGGTCAACTGTCAATATTGGATTTCACTCATCCCCAGCTGAATTCGAAGCAGTCACCCGCAGGTTCTTTCCAATCAATTGATCAATGTTATCAATCGTAGATGTTCATGAAAACCTGAATTTCTGGTCGATTCTGCAATGCCCCGTGTCCCATATACCTTCTCGGTTTCAGTTTATCTACACCACCTCCAACTTTATAGTTTTTGCGTCATAAACTTGATTGAATTATAACGCCAGAGGTACGCAGGAGTCGCTCTAGTTGAAAAAAATATTACAATTATTATTCGAAATTTCCATACACTCTAGCAATTTTCCCTCGTAAAAGTTGGGATTTTATGAGACGACTTGATCCTTCCTCTGGACTCATCCAATAACATCAAAGTGTACGCGAAGTATTGAGCTCTGAATTAGTAAACGATGAAAATTTCTTCAATAGAGCCATATATTCCGAGGAAAATGTAATATATGAGCTCTAAAAGGATTCAGTGATATCATATAACTCATTTCTTTCCGAGTAATGGAGAAGAAGTGGTTGTTCCAAGTGGAAGACCAGAAGGGTCAGTAACCGCGTAATTGTGATGAAGCCAAACGACTCATCATTGGTTGTTGCATGATATCGTCAGCCGATTGCAGCGAAGGAAATGTCACCAAATGAAACCGGAAGTGCTCGTCTCCCTGACGCGTCATCTCACCCGCAGTTATCCCAACTTGAATCAGTGAAAGTTTCCTCCTCCAGTAATGGATGATTCGTCGAATCTCATCAGACTCAAATTAAGTTGGACAAATTATAAAGACTCAGGAAACTGTTAAACACTTCTTTTTCCTCGTCTGATAGGAGCAATCGATATTGCTCATGCGCTGTAGGACAAAATCATGACATTCCATGCTCATTCCACGCGGTAAATCTTTTAAAGTGGATGGGAGAAGTTTTTGAAATAAATTCCGGTAATTGATCACGCCAAATTAAACGTATTTGGCTGAAATTGAGTTTCGTTTCTGACATATATTTCTATATATATTATGTATTTGTATTACATTGCGAGCGTTAATCTGAGGAGCATTCTCAAAATGTTGAAAATGTTCTCCAATTTTGGAGATTTACTTTCAGAAAATCGACTTGGTCGAAATTAAGGGAAGGTAGATAGATAGAACTTCAATTGGATGAGCTACGGATTGAAAGGAAAGTGCTGTTCCTTCTTCAAGGAAAAGATCACGTTTCCGAAGTTCTGATTGGATCCCATCTCAAAAAAATGTTGTTACAATCCAATCAGAATCAGTAGACTGTGGTCTTTCTTCCCCGAAGTGAAATACTTATTCTGATCTCGAGCTGATCCAAATACTGATTAAAGGAGGATCAAGCTTCCTCTCAGAGCCTGACCAGCTCCTGATGACATCTGATCAACGGATCCTGATCTGTATTCGATTTGGGACCAACATTGGATCTAAGATCAGACATTATGATCTAAATTTCCAGATACTCCCACATCCTGACTGGATCTGTGACTGAGCCGAAGAAATTAAGATCATCAGACATCAGGAGAACTAGATTGAGCACTTGAAACTAGACTTAACTCCAGACCAGGCCGATAAATTTCAACATCAGAATCACACATCAACTCAACACTCACAACTGAAAGCCCATCTCATCTCAATTGCAGCCAATGTGTTCCAGACACTCTCAAAACACCTAATCCCTCCCATAATTGCAATTCCATCGACAGTACCTTCTCTACCCTCAACTATAACTAGTCAGTCACGTAAAAGAAAGAGAACTGGAACAAATCAACAGGACTTACGGTAGCGCTCTAGGTAAAGAACAGTCGGCAGATAACAGCACATGCCATTCTCGGCATGTACGTGAGCGTACATTTTCTGACGGCGTGTTCGTGTCAAGTCAATCCCCGAGTTCTCCTCTTCTTGTACTCGTCAAGTTTTCATTGGAAACGACAAGCACGTCGTTTTCTTTCCCTTTTATCAAGATCATAGCAACACATACACACATACACGTTGAATCAAGAATGTAAAGAGGCAGGCAGAACAAGCGTGACCGACTTCCGCCCACCCAATTTAACCGTGAGGGGGATCAGGATAATTCACCGAAATGGGGTATGTCACAGATTTTCACGTAACAATTTCACAACCACTAGATACCACGTCAAATAATAAATCTAGCTGTTCACCGACCATTGCAATGGTTTCATTGTTTCAATTCACCACTAGGTACTGAAACATTTCATCTCTGTGGACAACACTTTGATGGATAAATAGTGGATGCATGCTCGCCGATGCATTAACACACCAATCCTTCCAATTTTCGAGCGAGTGACCAGTGGAATTCATGGTGACGAAGAAATCAACGCTGACCGAATTAACAAAATCACTGACACTTGCAACTCTCATATTCCAAAATAACCGCGATTCATGTATAAGTATTCCATTCACTCAACATGTGTCAGCAAATGGAAATCATTTGACTCTTGGTTAAGTGCTTTCAGTTAATTACACAAGTCATCAGAATTGGTAACAAGCTGCCGACAATCAGAAATCTCTCATTACAATAAATCAATAGCCTCGTAATCCTGTCGTGGCGAATGCCAGATTGCAATTGCCAGCGTCAATTGGGGTGATTGCTGGTTGATATTCATCAGTCAATTCAGTCAATTTTCACTCACGAAACTTATGATAATCCTCCAAGTTTTGAACTGAGGAGGAGGGGAGGAATTCTTCACGAGTGCTTAGCAAGAGGTTAACCATTAACTCTGGTAGAATTATATCAGCAGTTTCCAGTGATGATGCTGAGGTGAATGCCAATGAGGGATGTATGCACATCAATGGAAGCTGGGGATTGAAATGGCAAAAGTTTCCTCTATGCTTGATGTAGCTCAACCATCTGGTGTGACTCGCTGTACGTAACGAGGATAAAGTAAGTAGACGACTGTTCAGTGCGACTGGTACCCGCTTACTGGCAGGCATTCGCCCCTTTTCACCCCCAACGACCTAGCAGCATCCCTGACCCCTCTCGGCCCACCCTCCATCATCCCAGTTTTCCCACCACCACTTCATCCCCCTTTCCACCTCCCGCCCAGTGTCCGCTGTCTCTCTACTCCTTCCGAATCGTCCGCCTCTGCATGCTTCTACCTTCTACCTTGCCAATATCGTATATATGATGGTGGATTTTTTTTTCTTCCTTTTTTTTCACACCAATTTTATTATACTTTGTCCTTTATTGCTTTTCAGGTACGATCCTTTCTGCATAAAGTTATTCTCACACAACAGGCGAGATTCCTTCTCTTGGGAAACCAAACAGCTATTCCAGTGTTGGGTTACTGTCGCTCTGAACTTATGACTCAGGTTTTTATTGGGATTTTTTCTGCCATTTAATATCCTTTCAGCTCCTTCAGAACTCATTCAGGCCGATCGCTATAATCAGGGAAAAAATTGCAGGGCAACCACGGGATTTTTTTCTGGGAACTTATTTCATTGCAAACGTAATTATTAATCGAATGGAATGAAACAATTCAAACGTTCCACATTATTCTCAATATAAAATTTACAAGAAATTTTTACTGAAAGAAATGGATAGTCCAGACCAGAATTCATATCCGGGATAATCAAAGTCCTCCCTCAGAGTTTTTTTTTGGTCGTTTCTAATTTATAAAAAGGATATTTTAGTATTGGTGTATTGCCACCTGACAATATTGACCTTCAGATTTTTTTTCGTACTTTTTAATTGACGTCTAGCGGATTGAGCGGGCAATAGGTGGGATTATCTGGATCAGTTTTCAGAGGTCGAGATTTTTCTCTTTTTTTTGTCGATGAGTAACGAGGATTTTCTGGATGACGGAAACTGGCGAGGGAAGAAAATTGGTTAAAATGAAGGGTTCTAGAACGAAAAAATAATTGGAGGTTCATTGTTTTTAGTTTCCAAAGCGGCAGCAGCCAGAAATATAGCCAGTAATTTTTTTCAAGTCGATAAGGTTTAAAGATCGAAATTGTTATTTGAAAAAAAAATTCAATCACAATATTAACGAGCAATGGATGTCTCCACTGGACACTCAAAACTTTTCATTTTTCATACTCTTTGCTCTTTACGAATTAAGATAACATTTTGTTATCCTTACGATAGCGAGAAAAATGTCCTGTGACACACCTAATTTCTCGTTAAATTGTGAAAGAAAATAAAAACCGGAAAACGTATACAAGAAGGCCGTAGGCGATTATCTGTCTGGAATGTTCGCTGTCGGAGGGGTTGAGAGAATCTCTTTTTATCACTTGTCCCAGCATCTCGTCATATTCCCAACGGGTGGAGGGAATTAGATCTCAGCCAACTTAATGGCCTTTACCCCTTATTATCCATCATTACTCGAGACGAAAGCATCGCCGAGGACAAATAGTCGTCTTCTGTAAGATATTACCCTCGAATATTTCAGTGGAGATAAATTTTCAACTCTAATTAATAAAACTCATTAGGTTATTCGAGCAAAAATTAAAACTCATTCTAGCAAATGACGATTGAACGAAATTATCTGATGTCATTTGCCCGCAATTGCTCGAGTCGAGTGAGAATACAATATTTATGCTATAACAGGTAATTAAAAACAGAATGTAGAAAATAGGTATTTTTAAGGACAAAACAAAATTGACAACATATACTCCTGTTATCGTTATTCTCTCCTACGATCGAATTTATTATTTCAGGCGAAGTGAGTTCGATTGGGATGGATCAACTCTCGTGTCTCGAGGCAGAAATCCTATATTTTTACTCATGAAATATCATTCTCAGTGGACTACATAGCATCTGAATAGAAAAATATTTTTGAATTGAGTGAAGTTTAAACAAAACGTCTGGATTGGAAAAACATCGAAAGAGAGTGAACATAAAACAAATTGGGTAAATGTTAAGAAAGACCTCCCCTCTCCCCCCGCACCCCACCCCCCACATTATTTTCTTTAATTTATATTTTATAGTGCGTTTGTAAATGTCAAAAATCAGGATTGTCGAAAATGATTAGGTCGAAAGTCACGGGCTCCAAAACATCTCTTACCTCACCAGTCTGCGTGACCCGGAACCAACGACACGGACGTGGTGGTGTCTGGTCCCAAGGACAACACATGTTGACGCAGAAACAGACAAGGGACAACACAAAGATGATGTAAAAATTGATCCACATTGATTCCTCAAATGGTCAACCCATCCGACTCCTCTGACCCTTATCTCAGTAAAAAAATTTGGAAATAGTATATTGTGCAACTAGTGCGTAAAGTAGCACTTTTTCGCACGAGTGCTAGGCGATCACACGAGGCGAAAAAGGCGATACACACGTGTTGCACA
>JAPYZN010002053.1:0-17234 GCA_030522865.1 Psyttalia lounsburyi
ATGATCCTAAGACCTCTTAGAGGCCGTCCTGGACTACAGGGCGATAGGGGAGAACGCGGCTCGCGAGGATTGCGAGGGTTGCAGGGGAAGAGGGGGAGAACCGGCTCTAACGGGGCCAGAGAAATAATAGGGTTGCCGGGACCGCAAGGAGCAACAGGGGAGAAGGGCGAGCCCGGCCTCGAAGGATCTAGAGGACAGAAGGGAGGACGTGGTCCGGGGGGCAAGAGGCATCAGAGGTCCGAGAGGCTTAAGGGGTTTAAGAGGTTTCAGGGGATTGAGGGGTTTCAGGGGGTTGAGGGGTTTCAAGGGGTTGAGGGGGCTAAGAGGTCAAAGAGGCATTAGCGGACAAAGAGGCCCAAGGGGTGTAATTGGACCCGCCGGTGCGGGAATCTTTTAGATTCTGATCCCAAGAGGTACGCTAATCACTTGAATTTATATTTGAATTTTCTGAATGAATATTTAAATAAATGTTCATGTGAGGTTAAGTTAACAAATCTTGAAAAACAAATCAGTGATTCTTTCTGGCGGTACTCAATGAGATTTCAATACCATTAGTATTATTTTCAATGATAAAATATCACCGTTAATGGAAAATTTGAAGATTGTCGGATTTAACCTAGCCTCCGGCTGTCACGCGAGGGGAAGTAAAACACACGGAGGATGCGAATAAAACAATTGTTGAATTGCCCACAATAATAATTTCTTGCGAATGAGTTATCAAGTCGATTGGACCGAATTGCTCAGAAAATATAGTCCAACGACTATTTTTCATTTTGTCTAAACTAACTAAACTAAAACTGAACTAAATGGCATGAGAAAAATTCAAAATAATACATACTTAATCACTATTACCTGAATGAAATTTTACGAAATATTAATATTATTCGAAAATTATCTGCTCATAAATGAATAATAGAACTTGTTAACAAAGCGGTACATTAATGTTTATGAAAAAATTCATAATTTAATTTTTAATGCCTGTAAAAATGTCGATTTTCCCATAAGACGTCGGTTAAATTGCAAATTATTATCTTTTCCCTTCTCAAAATTAAGATGATGAATAAATCAAGGAAATAATTGCCATTTCAAGTCTTCCCGGAGTTTACCGACAATTTTGTACAGTTTTCGACAATCTTCCAATTTACCAAAAGAGTACGGCCACTTTACTGGTTCACACCCCATCAACGATGTATTAATTATTAACTTTACTCTCCCTTGTTTTCCTTCTAGTGCAAATATTCGTGAACCTCTGAACTCCTTCCTCTCCATGATGATGTATCCTTTCTGGAATCCATTCAATTATTCTCTCTATAATTTCGTAAATTTTTCCATGTAAACTTATGTGTTTCATTCAATTTGTTGATTAAGATTTTGAGGATTGGAACAATTTTGCGTTAAAAATAAAAATGAATAAATAAAAAGTTTATTTCTAGTATAGAAAATTATTTCTTTTTCTTCCAAAACTGCAGAATTCAATTCATAGCTGTAAAATGAGTCTCGTTATTTTGAGAAGGCGTGGGTTTGGAGAAAAACGTTGGGACTTTTATACAATCCGGATTTTTTAAGAATCACACTATTTTGGATTCGCCATCGATTTGTTATTATGTAATCAAGATTCTAAAAAATCTCATCAGGTATAATCAGATGAAAAAAAGATAAAATTTCAAATAAACAATGGTAATAGAAACATATTAATAAAATAAAGACGATAACCACTGGGATTAAACTGAAACCATCGAGAGCATGTAATATTATAGGTATTATAACTAAATTCGCGTCATTAAATAAATTTTCCCTAAGAAAATGAAATTTATATCTCTCCCACAATGAGGGAACCTTACCATATAAAACAAGCAGAGGTAGGACCCTATTCAGCAGACGCCATGTGACCGTTATTTTTTTCTACAAATTCCGTTGGTAATACGCTTCCGAGGGGAAAGGATTATAATTAAGCATATAGAAAAATAATTAATCTGCGTTGATATCTCTTTAATCATTTTTTCATTCAAATCACTACCGGTTATTTGAGTTGTACAATTTCTATGGGTTCTGAAAAAGAATCCTTCAAATATGCGATTCAGTGAGCTATACAAAGATATATATCAGCATGACATGACTTGTTTCGTCATACTATGTGAAAAATCATTATCAAAATCAACATAAACGATTTCTCGGAAAAAGTACGTTACAAACAAATTCTTGTATACTGAGCTGTACTCAATCGATTGACACCAAATTTTATACACGCGTGGGGGATATCAATGCATATTAGCAGGCAAAATTTGAGAGCTTCAGCTCAAGTTAGACACGTACTACCGACGCCACATTGATTTTATATTTAAAAAATCAGAAAACGCGAATATCTCGAGAAGTTTCTACCAACGGGTATGCATATTTTCATTGATCCTGATAGAAGGCGTGACGGCAAACATTTAAAAAAAAAATTGTTTCGATTGGACTAGTAATTACCAAAATATTGATTATAAATGTTTTTTTGGAAAAAATTGAATATTTCGCAAACCGCTCATCTGATTTTGCTCAACAATAATCCAATCCAATGATAGCCTAAGACCTACAATCCTATGAAATTTAATTTTTGTAATTGGATTTTTCAGGGCGCTATCGTGCGAAAACCGATTTTTTGATTGAAATTACTATATTGCTATATCTCAAAAACTACTGGGCCGATCGGGCCGATACTGCGCCCAGGAATGCTCCAAAGTGTTGCCAATTATGTGATAAAAGTTCAGATTTTTAGCTTAAATTTTAGTCCTTTTTGCTTCCGACTGGAAGCTTTGCAATCGTTCAATTTTGACATTTCCTAATTTTCATTGGAAATGATGTAGAATGGTCTGAAACGTAAAAATACGAAATTTGAGCACCCCGTGTGTATGTGCGGATGTCCATCTGGTGGTCAAGTTTTTGAAAATTGAACCATTACACGGCTAAAATAATTCATTATTACCGCTAACTCTGTGCTAAGTTTCGGCAGAATCGATCTAACCGTTTTTGCGAAATTCGCATTCGTTTCTAGATCTTCTTTCGCCAATAACGTATGAAAAAGTAGCCATGAAAATGAGCCGAATCAATTTTCTTTTAGCAAATCTTTTAAAGCTCATTTTGAGTTAATTTTAAGTAGTTTAATTTTTTCTTTTGAATTTTTTATTTTTTTAAAAAAATGAGTTGGGGCTGAGTTACAAAAAAGCTAGCCCCAACTCAATTTTTGAAAAAATAAAAAATGCAAAAAAAAAAATTAAACTACTCAAAATAAACTCAAAATGAGCTTTATATTGAACGCCAGCCCACTTCAAACTGTTTTGCAGAACTTTATTAAACGAGTGTACATCGCTAGGTACCCCCACTCCACAATTGCCATTAGTAACCGTGTCTCCACTTCTAAAAACAAGAGAAAAACTTATGCTGATTTTAGTATATCATTTGTTTTACTGCTCATTTATTTTACTTCGCCATTGTGAATTGCTGTCAACCAATTTCAGTGTTTCCAAATGAGGAATTGAGAGGTAAGTGCCTAATTATTCAATGCAAATAAATAAAGCTAAAATTGACTAGAGATTTTTCAGTTTAGTTTAAGCTTCAGTGGTATTCATAAGAAAAATTACTATATATTTCTATATAAATCTCTATATTCCAATTGATAAACATATATACAAGTAGTGCACTATTTACTGCTTATTCATCAATATATTTCAGAGATATTAAAAAGAGAAGAACAAAGGCCTTCCAGGGAAGTGTTCATTTATGAGAAACTGATTTCCACAAAATTCACTGAGGACTCACAAGGAAGGCTAAGATCCCGGTTAAAAACCCAGTTGAATCAGGTAAAAGATGTGATTTCAGATCTTCGGATCATTTTAATTCTAATAACAAAAATTCAACGATGCTTCGTTGATTATACGTATTTTTTAAAGTAAAGGTTATCTTGAGGTTGCCAGTGCTTTCTTTTTAATGTATCGCTAGAGTTTTTTTAGTAGGAAGAATTCACAAAATACGCTCTTGATACTAATCCTCTCATATTGGAGGATAATTTTTTTTTTCCTGAAATTATCCTTTGGAAATTATCTATACTTTTAATCATAATTGATTGTGTTATCATTTAATTGATAAATAAATGTTATTTCGAAGAAATTAACATAACAAAGCTGTTTTGAGTGGATAACTGGCATAAATGTACGTAATTGAGTTATTTCTTAAGTTCAACAGTTGAAAAGGTTCCAGTAAAAAATGAAATTCAAATATTGTTTTAAGACCTTGCCTGAAATTTACGTTTACTAAGTCGTAACGAAAGTCACTGAGATCACTACTAGGTTTAGGACTATTTTCACATCAAAATGACTCAAAGAATAAAAATGATCATTTAACTTTCATTAGATAATATTGGAGGAAGTAAGCGAGAAAATTCCCCCGTAATATTATTTATTTTTTTCATATTTTCTTGTCTGAACGATACTCCGTTAAACACGCCAATTCAGTAACGCTCGCTGTCTATTTTGAACTATTCATTTTGAACTGTTCGATAATTTTTTTGATGCGCAAAAAATTGGAATTTTTTTCGACAGGCCACTATTGATGAAATCGGAAGCTGATAAGAGTTTGAATATTTTCTGCCCCCACAGACCCCACACACCAACTGTTAAACGCTGAAATCTTCAATTATCATAATCTTGAATTTTTTAGTCATTGCGAAATTGGTGGATTGCTCCTGCAATAAACCCTCAAATTTTATTGAAAAAAAATCCCAAGTAACTCTCATTATGGCCTTGTTAACTGAAAAAAAATTTGACAAAATCTCAAAAAACTGAAACAAACTAAGGGAACAATATAGAATTATTATATTATAAAAATTACGAAAAAATCGGTAAGTCCGTATCAATTCACGAAATTCCGTTTTTTCACTTTGGCATCTGGAAAGTACTCCAAGCTGTTGAATAAACAAAAAGCATTATTGGGTTTCCTTCTAAATTTGTTTCTCACCATGAACGGCCGGTCATCTCCTGTTGACCTTCCCCCCTGGGAAATTAGGATAATAAAAGAACTATTTTACTTTTATTTTCAACAAAAATTCGTCACAAAAAGATTGTGACTAGCTGTTGCCTAAAGACTTTTAGCCTTAAAAGTTTTTAATTGAATTTTTTAATCAATATTAAGACAACCCGAGGACCTGATTATTATTATTACATTTTCACACATTTCAGTGTTGGGCGTAATTAATTGAAAAAGTAATCGTATTGGGTCATAGTTGAATTAGACAGTGTCGGGTGCGTTGAGTATAATTTGATTTTTAACTGGAAATAATAACTTTTAATTGATATTGCAATTTTTGAATTACGTATTACAAGCTCTGATTCGTAATCGAATTTCTCAATTGAAAATTCAATTTCATCAAATTCAATTTTTCGGCTACAACTCCGACACCCTAATTTGTAAGTGAATTTTAGCAATTGTAAATCCCTGTGTGTAATTTGCAATTCCAAGGTGTCAGTTTCAAGGAATGATTTTTTAATGGAAAATTTAAATACTTTATGAAGATATTAACTTTATAATCTAAAATTTCCGTTTCCCAAATATAATTTGTAATAGAGAAATTGGATTCCTCTTTCACATAAGATTGACATAAAAAAGAAAATTGTTAAAAATTAGAAAAAAAATTGTGAATATTTCCAAACTCTAATAATCTTTTCTGAGCTATAAAAAACCACCAATGAAGTTGACCAGAAACAATTAATTCACACTTAATTAATTAATACACAATTAATTCTATACCTTAAATATTCTCTATTCTGTTGAAAAAACTCCTCGAATCTTGAAAATTTTTCATTTGATGGTGCCGTTTCAGAAAGGGGAGTACGTCGATAATCCGTATGCATGTAATTAGTCAATTTGAACAAGAAATTATGATTTAATTTTGTGATTTGGTATTTACAATTATACATTAATTTTTTACTTAGTGATTTGCAAATTTTTACTATGAATTCCCCTTTAAATAAGCAATATAAACTTTTTTAATAGTATTTTAATTAAGAGTTTGTCAATTTGAATACAATTATTAATTATAAATCATTATTCCATTCCGGAATTTTTTCATCTCAACAATGAACTATTGTTTCAATTCCGAACTCATGAATTTGGATTATCTATTGATAGAATAATTAGGAATTAGTCACTAAAAGTTGAAAAATATTCGTGTCCTTTTATTGATTTCAGAACAAAATTAATCGATTATTTTTCAATTAACAATATTGAAACCGTAATTCCCGGATTTGACATTAATTCTCCAGTTATTATGAATGAAATATTCAGATGAATTGCAAATTTTCGATTTTTTATTCTTGATAATGATATAAAATATGAGAGTATTTCAAATGGAGTGCTAGGGGAAAAAAAAAATATTTGACAAGATTCTGAGATAAATTAATGAAATAATTTTGCCTTTATAAAAGCCGATTGCCCCCACTCCTGGTAAACGAAGTGGTTAGACTGGTTAGCAGCAAGCGGAAGTGGGCAACAACCCAAAGATTCATCACGTGTGGAACCTTCACCCTTGGAACCTAAAACTGGTCGTGAGAATCTGCCCGATGCCTGTAATGTTTTCAATTCAATTGATACATATATTTAAGTGTTGTTACCAAGTCTCACAATCGATAAGTCTTTCGAGTAGAACTCAGCAGATGTCCTTTGGCAATAAGCGTAGAAAATTTGGGGTCTGAAAATCATATCAGAACATTTGAAGGCAGTCAATTCAACGTAAAACTCCTTGGATACTTCAAACTACAATGTTCAGTTGTCAATTTTGCAAATATCGGACAAAAGTCTTGAGTGAATATCTGTCTCACCGACAATGCCACACGAGTTTCATCAAAAATTTCAATTGCTCTTGGAATAGCTGTCAGTGCTCATTCAAATCTGAAGCAGCCCTGCGAATGCACTTGCGCAGGAATCATAAATTTAGAAAAGCTTGTGATGTGAAAGAGCTTCTCAATAAAGAGACAAATATTTGTGATCTGGATGCTTCCTACAAATGTCAAGTTGCAATATGTAATCAGAACTTTTACAATTACGCGGTATTCATTCGCCATTTAAAAGATCATATTACTAGTGGTTTAACGATGAAATGCCCTATAAAGACATGTCTTGCAACCACTGAATATCATAACGTGTCTACGTTTGCTTCCCATTTATCAAAATGTCACCGTCGTGCTTCAGGTCAATCTTCCGTTACTGTTGAGTCAAATCATGTGAGCAATTGTGAGGACGATAATGAAATGACTATTACTGTTGATGAGAATGAAAATGGAATGAAGGAGTGCGATAAATCATTACATCAGGCACAAAATAATGAGAGTATTGACAATTCTGAAGTTCATGATATAGCTCCAAACGGGGATGATTCACCCCCAACGACAAATGATAACGTTGATAATAATGAGCATTTTCTACAGAATTTTGCTAATTTTTTTTTACGATTAGAGAGCGATTATACAATACCTGTGTCTACCATTCAATTCATAATTACTGAACTCAATAATATGGTTCAGCTCAACCAGAGCATTTTCTGCACAAAAATCAAAGAAAGTTTATCAAAAATAGGTCTTCCAGATGATCAAATTGAGTTTATTCTCGATGATATTGTAATAAATAATCCATTTGTTTCATCCTGTGCAAAATTTTCCAGTGATTACAAACGAAAGAAATTTTATAAAGATAATGAACTCTACGTGGAACCACAACAAATACCTATAAATAATATAGATGGAAAACAGACATTTTTCCATTATATCCCAATTCAAGAGACATTCAAATGCTCCTTCTCCAATAAATCGTTGGGCAATTTAATGAAAAATATCTCGCTATGTGAAGATTCTGATGTTCTCGCCGATTTTACAGACGGTTCCGCGTTTACAAATAATGAATTCTTCAAGCAAAATCCAAATGCTAAAAAACTTATACTATATCAGGATGGTGTTTCGGTTGTGAATCCACTGGGAAGTGCAAATAGAAAATTTAAAATCCTTGCGGTGTACGTTCAATTCGGTGATTTGCCCTGTCATATTAGGAATCGGATGTCAAATATCCAACTCGTGGCTTTATGCAGAGAAGATTGGTTTGAGCCAGAAAAAGTGTTTGGCACTATTGTTCATGATTTGACGATTTTAGAAACAACTGGGGTAGAAATAGAGAGAGGAGTATTTGAAAAGGCTGGTTTAGTGTACATTGCCGGCGATAACTTGGGTAGTCACTCTCTTGGAGGATTCACTTGTAACTTTAGTTCAGGTGAGTATCCTTGTCGATATTGCCTTGTACAGAGGAAAGAGATAAACAAATGTACCGACGATTGTAAGGGGTGTTTGGAAGACAGTAGACATACGTATAAAATATATAAACAACCGCCACATACCTTTCGTACAGTCGAATCTTACGATGAGTGTGTACGTAAAATTGAAAAAAGTGGAGGGAATGAAATGGGTATTATATCCAAATGTTTATTCAATGAGTTGAGTAGTTTTCACGTTTGTGCACCAGGTCTCCCGCCTTGTTTAGGACACGATATCTTTGAGGGCTTTGCTAAATATGATGTCATGTTATTTTTGAAATATTTTGTGAAGAAGAAGTGGTTCAATTGGAAGCAACTAAATGGTAGAATTGAGAGTTTTCCATACAGTACTCATGACAAAAGAGATAAACCCTGTAAAGTCGACCCATCAAAAGATAAAATTTCGGGCAAGGCTTGTCAAATATGGGTATTTATTCGTTTACTCCCGCTCATTATCATTGACAAGATCAAAAATTCTGAAGACGCGGCCTGGCAGGCTTTTTTATTGCTTTCAGAACTTGTTGACATCGTTTGTTCTCCTCAAGTAAAGAAGCATTACGTTTCATATTTGAGAGAAATAATTAACAAATATCTAATTCAGAGAACACAGTTATTTCCCCAACTGAAATTACGACCTAAACATCACTATGCGTCACACTATCCAGATTTACTCCTCATATTTGGTCCACTCATTCTGGTGTGGACAATGAGATTCGAGTCTAAACATCCCTTCTTTAAAGATGTAGCTAGGAAAGCCAGGAATTTTATCAATATCACGTGGACTCTTAGCGACAAGCACGAATTGTATCAGAGTTTCACACGCAAAGGGTCAGAGATGAAGACCGACTTCCTCATTAATAACTCATTCCCCTTTCTTTGCCACTCTTACTCGGATTCTTTAAGGGATGCTATAAACTCGATGAATATAGGAGGGGCTCTTCAAGAATGTACATCAGTTAATATTAAGGGTACAGAATACCAAAAAGGTAACGTTGTGGTTCTCAGTCAAGATAGTCATCAAGTAAGGGTAAAAATGGGGCGAATCATTTTAATATTAGTATCTCTTGATGAGACCATTTATGTATTGACTAATTTATTGAAAACTACATTTCATCCCCGTTTGAGAGCGTATCAGATTACTGAAACCACAAATCACGTTTGCGTGAAAATTTACAATCTTCAGAATTATCAAAGTTTACATGTTTATACACTTGGGACTAAACATTACGTGAGACTACATCATGCCATTGTGAATTAGGAATAATTGATGGCTATTAGTTAAAAATTTATGCCGAAATATCGACTAGAACTTTAGGCGAAGAGCTACCGCATTGGTTCAAAATTTCAATGTTCTATTGAAAAATTTATGGGTTTTATTAGGTATTTTGGTTAGAGAGAAAATTAAATTCTGTTATTTCGTGAATATCTGAAGATCGATCGGATTTAACATAAAATGTCACAAAACATTTTTTGTAGAGAATTCAATTTTTCACACATAATATTTTATCACATTTTTCTCTAAACCGCTTTCCTTTGAAAATATTAATTAAATAATCGAGAAAACCGTATTTTCAAGTTAAAAAAGTTGATTAACATTTTCCTTTGAACCTCTTCTTTACAAACATTTTCATGAACAAATTTCGAAAGTAATATTTACAAGCTAATTCTTGCAATTTGAAAATTCCGCCACCGGTTTTATCAGTTCATCCTCACAAAATTTTCATCCCCGATTAGTCACCATTTTTGGCAGCGCGAAATTAAAAATGAAAGTCTGACATCCATGAAGAATTATAATTTTTTGCATTCATTTTCGTAGTGATTTTACTGTGACCTTTCGTTCGTAGATACTTGATATAAATGGCCCTTAGATTTTTATATTTCTACAGCGATGGTTCGGCTAAAATTTTTCATATTTTTAAACGCCATTTTCACGCCGAATAAAAATCCCGGATTCAAGCGAGAGTCTTGAATATGCAGAAAAATTAATTCATCGCCAATTACGCCTTTTAACCATCAGCACCGTCGACTGGTGACTTTGCATTCCATAATTTTTGCTTGTATTCAAATCCAATCCTTAGAGAATTTTGGAAAACCTGTTGAAGATGTTACTTTCATTTTACTTAAACAAGAAGTTGATTGATTGATGACTCCAATAGAAATAAATTGTACATAGATTTCTATAATCAGTTCAACCATGAAAAAGAGTTTCCCAACATTCGTCCGAGAAATGTGTTTTTTGGCGTAACGGGTGGATTTCAGGTGGATGAAAAATATTTGTTGTTAACAAAAAATAAAAATGATTGAATGAATGAATGTGGATGTTTCTGTTTATTCTTATATCTCTAGAATATACTATAAAGCGCCTTATTATCTAATTCAAAGGATTATATAATTTTTGTATTTTTATGTGATAATATTTTTAATGTATTCATTCGTTTATATGTAGGAAATTCAAGAATAAAGACGAGAAAATGAGTACCATGAATTCTACTCCCACTGTATTACCTGTGCCTTTGCCCTGGTGTAAATTTCCCACAAATCTTTTGAAAGCATGTAAAAACGGGGTACCTCCTACAAAAATAGATCGAAAAACAATGGTCAATTCAATTGCTGATTGGATGATCGACGAAGTGAAAGACAGGCGAACGTCGATGGCACGTCTCGCTGCTCGATCAATTTGTCTCAAATATCCTGAAAGCTTTGTAGATCGTCTAGGCGATCAAGTCATTGGGAATGGTGTGGAAACTCTCGTTACATCGATAACCAATCGTATAACGTATGTGCTGGAGCTCAAGAAAGAGGCGAAACCACCCGGAGGAATTAGTTCTGGAAGACCCAAAAAATCTTTAATCCTGGATGATTATGGAACTATTAACAATCAACCAGGTTTACCACCTGACGAAACTCTCGAGTCACAAAGTGTGATGAAGGAATTCCTCGTCACTCAATATGCAAAGCAGACGAGACGAGATGAGGAGCAAGTCAATGTAGCAATGAAGAAGACTTACCCATCTCAAAGAATTGCAATTTTGATGCGTTCTACTCAACTAATTGGTCAAGTTCTGGACGAGTGGCCCTTCCTACGCGAAACTGCTCATTTCTTTAATCATGCATCCCAACTGTTGGGGAAAGAATCGATATATAATTATTTTGTGGTAAATGTGGCTAAATTCTTTACTCTCCACGATTATCTGCAGTTCTTCGTAAATGCACAACTGAAAAAATTGAAGGGAGCAACGAATGAAAAACTGACGATGATACGTCAAATATTGACGCACTCCAATAATGCTGTGAACTCTTTGAATGAATCGTTTCCTCAGGCAGTAGCACTCATCCCTCTACTCCTCACATACTTTGATGAAGAGAATTTAATCTATCGAGTGGTAGAGGTAATTTATATAACACAAATCGTGCAAAAACACTTTTTCATTCTAAACAAGTGTAAGTTTACGCGAGAAAAAAATGAATTGAACACAGTTAAATTTACGAGTAATTTTTTAATAAACAAATGAAAAAATTAGTATTCAACAAAAACGCATCTCTCAAAAAAATTGAAAATAATATATGTTGCAGAGTATATATTTGAAAATTGCCTCTAAAAAAGGCAATTTTGACACTCTAGTAGTTCTCGAGATATAGAGTTTTTTATGTCGCGCGATCAGATACAGAGGCACTATCATTGGAGCGGTTGGCTGATGATTGGCTGATGAAATCGGTCGTATTTAGAAACAACCAATGAGTATTCGACTGTCTCATGACTCATGAATCATACGATTTTGAGTATAGAAGATCCCAGTGGGGCCCGGCGGGGCGGGGCTCACTGCGCCCAGGTGACAGCGCCGCTGTACCTGGCCGCGCGATATAAAAAACTCTATATCGCAAAAACTACTAGAGTGTCAAAATTGCTTTTTTTAGAGGCAATTCGCAAATATATACTCTGTAACATATATTTTTTTCAATTTTTTTGAGAGATGCGTTTTTGTTCAATATTATTTTTTTCATTTGTTTATTAAAAAATCACTAGTAAATTTAACTGTGTTCAATTTATTTTTTTTTTCGCGGAAACTTACACTTGTTTAGAATAAAAAAGTGTTTTAGTAGTTATTCGCTAAAACTAATATTTATCGAGCTATATTTTTTTCAAAATCACTCATTTGTTCCACCTTGGAAATTGTAATTGCGCATAACTTGTAAAAAAAAAATTTTTTTTTCAACTACTTTTCTACGGAATGCTAGTTAACAATTGAAAGCATACTCAAATTTTCTCGAAATTTGAAAACAAAGTCCTTTTTTCGATTGAAATAGCGTGGAATGCCCCTGCTTTGAGAAATAATGACCAACTGTTGATGAAATTTCTTCTTTCTCCTCAACAGAGAATTTGTGCTTTCTCCAGAATTCCAAAATAATTATAGAAAAAAAAAATTGGTTCTTCTGTCACCGCTTCCGTCGAACATAATGCTCCTCTGATTTGAATATAATTCTCTGATTTTATTCAGAAAAATATTTCAAATTTCAAAAAGAAAAGTTTAGAAAATTTTCCCCTATAAATTTCATAGAAGAACCGAAATTAATTGATTATTCTTATTCATTATTACTCTACAGAATAATACAGTAAAGTTACCTGACTTTGTCGTAGAAATGAAAAAATTGAGAAAAACTTTGAGAACGTACAATGGTTTTCTATTACAATAGTTCATACGCGTTTTGATAAGGCTCTATATAACACTTCACATAACGTTGGATTATGAGTAATTAAACGAACTCTCGATGTCCCTGCGAATTTTCAGAAAACTACATCAAATGAGGACATCCTGATCACGATATCTACACCTACACCATTGGTAGTAATCAAAGGAGAGTCATTATACTCAAAAGATGTCAGCTGTCTCGTAGTAATTGAACAACAGATATGTTTTCAGTGTGATAAGACGATCACTGCAATTTTGATTGCATTCCTGTCGTATTACGTCTTTGGTCTTAAATATCCCGCAAAGAGCGCCAAGACGTTGGAATTCATTCAGAGGTAAGTGTTATTATTATTATTATTATCCTCAGTGAGAAACTCTGGTTCGAATCATTCATTTAGAGTAAATGAAACCATGAGTAGAACTATTTATGAGGGGATTGTTCTACACCCTTACAAACAAAACTCTAAATCGCAGGGCAACGGCAATTCAGAAGTTCGGCTGTGCATTTAATGTATAAGATTGAAGGATATAGTATTGTTAAGAATTTTTCTAGATGGTTGAACTTATCCTCCAATTGTTCACTGTCCAACGTCATCAGTTGATTCTACATTATTCTTCAATAATCTTCAAAATGCCAATAATGATCCCACAATAAAAAATAAATAACATTTTTTCCCTTTCTTTCCTTTATTTGCAATTTTCGAAGAAAATTCCGTTTACGATTTTCGACCCAAAGCTTGTTTTTCTGTCTAAATTCATTAACAGTTAATTATCTGTTCTATGATCGCTTTCAGAGCCCTCGTAGACATAAATCCTCCAGGATCAAAGGCCATTGCCAGTGGAAAAAAGAGGAAGCGTACACCTACTGGTGTGAATGGATGCGTACTAAGACTAATCAACACCCTGTCAAAGTATTGGACACCAAATGATGATTGAAGGACATCTAAAATTGAGAAGCCAGAAAATCGTTAAAAAACAGAGCAATCGGCGATCATAGCTTCTCAATTCTCAAAGCCATCTTGACCTGATACTCTAAACAGCGATTTTCATTTTTCTGTCATATTTTCGAGAGTGTATTCCAATGATTTATCATTATTAAGCCTTTCAGAATCTTTTAGTTAGTTAGCAAATGAGATGTGAAATTGGTGGATTTTTATTGGATTTTTCATAATTTTCTGACTAGTTCTAAATTCTCAGTGTTCTTATTTTTCCAATGCCTCATTATTTACTGTGGAATTCCAAACAATATGTATGTAATAAGTTAATAAAGAATTATTATTTATGGTTGTCCACTGAATTACATTTTTTAATGCTTTTCGACAATGTTCATTCTCAGTTATTCATGTACTGAAATAAAATGAATTTCCAATCCCGAAAACTTTGCTTTCATTCCATTGATATTTTAGAATATTTTATACCTGAGAATTCACGTGAAAAACGAGATCAGATTTACGAGATATGGAGCTGAAATTCTATGATTTTTTTATGCTGTTAAAATAATGTCAGAATATTATTAGAATTTCCAAATATTCTCCTTCTGAACAATCAAGTATAAAAAAATCTGGAGTTTCTCGGAAAGACCGACCTCAAATTGAATGGGTTTCCAATTATTCAAATTCTTTTCTCCATTACGTTGATGTTCCCGAATACTTTACCCCTCTGAATTCAGGTAGTGAACCACTTGACAATTATTTGAGAAATCGAAGTGAAGTAAGGTTCATTCTCACAGAAGAAAAACATTGTCTCTATTCTATTAGAATTTCCGAATATTTTATCTTCATAAATTCTAATGAAGATATCAGTTGCATTTGCATAAGACGTGACACATAAATAAATCGGTCCATCATCGAAGAAAATGCTCATGTAAAAGATACTGAAATATAGTGCTGATATTCATTTCAATATTGAAAATAATATAACCTTATATGTCTAGCGAATTTAAAAAGCAGACTAAATAATCCTGATAGGAAGCTGACTTTTCAACACTATTGGACTTGGATTCCTCCCTTCCTTGTGACTAAAAAAGGGCGGTTTCAAAATATGCTCTTTTAAAAAATCTCTAAATATCATAATTAAGTTCAGTAAAAAACAGAACGGTCACTCGACAACTTCCCACGAAATTGTTTTTTTTTTTTTGTCTTCAATTAATTCTGGAAGATAATAGTTATCTCATGAATGACAGGCGCTGGCTTCTACTAAACTTTAATCAAATCTAATTTGCTGGATAATTTCCCTGTGGTTCGAGGAAATTCCGTAAATTTCTACGTAAATAGTACTGGTAAATTATGAATCATATGCTTCTGAAAATAAAGAAAATAGAGTGTGCAATTATTCTAATGCGAACATTACGGAGAATTTCATGTACGGGGAGACGTGAAAATTCTGCATGAATTGGAAGGCAAATTTCAGGGAGCTCCTTTCAGGATACGATTACATAACATTTCCCAACATATATTGGAAATCTATTGCATTGATGTTTGAAGAAACAAATCTAAGAAATTTTACGGGCGTGCAAACTTGGGAAATTTCGTTATACAATCAAGTTATTTGCTATTCCGTTTTACCAGAGAAACTGTACAATACCGTAGATACTTAAGTTTCACAGACAAAATCATCGGATGTGGCCGATATTTTGTTATCTTCGGCATCGCGTGTTGATTGCCGACTAGTTTCAAAGCGATCTGTTCGTTATTTTTTCTTCACGTTCAATGCATGGGATAGGTCGCCATTTTCGATGAAGAAAGACGATATTTTATACTCATGAAAATAAATTAGATGGAATTCGCTTATGAAGATTCCGGCTCTCTCATACCTTAAATTTGCATTAAATTTTACGGTAAAAGTTTTGATTCATTTGAAAGTTGAGTTTCAATATTTCAGAAAATGCACGGACATATTGGAATGAATCCCCAATCTTCTAAGAAATTTGCTCCGGGAAACTCAGACTTCCGGTCCTTGAATCTCCAGCGATTTTTCCGCGGGAAATTCCAATTGATTTGGAGGTGGAGTTTCTATGTTTTTGAAAAAGCACGAAAATATTATATTGACTCAATCAATTCTGAAGAGAATTCGCTCTGGGAAATTTAAGGAGCCTGCCACTGAATTGGTAGTCATTTTCACACCCGAAATCTCAATCGAGAGGGTCATTCAATTTTCATATTCCTGAAAATTCAGTACCATATTGAGCTGAATAATCAGTTACACAAAAACTTAAAATTTCCGGGATTTAAAAGCATGATAAAATTTTCAGGGATCTAACCCTGAAAATTCAGTGGAAAATTTTTAACAGTGTGTAGTCATTCATCGCATTTGTTATTTTCATCAGCACTTTTATTATTATCACGTAATATCGTACAGAATAGATATTTGACATATTTTAAGTTAATTTTTTCAATTAAGGATGAGTTTTTAGACCAATAATTTATGGATTCTTATAATTCATGAAATTCAAGATCTAAAGCAAACTAAATCAATTTATGGGAAGACTTCGGCGGGAAATGGAATATTTATTCCAGACAAGGGAATCTCAACTTGTGGACAGGCTTTTCAGGCTCTCTCAGCATAAGAGTAAAATAATTTATCCATGACTTTCACATTTTTTAAATCACCGCGAGAAAATATTTTCTTGTACTAAGTAAATCATATTAGTCAGAAGTATGTTCTTTCAGTGTATAGTTTCTAAGGTGTAAATTGGGATATGTATGTAACGGAAGAAGGTTACAGCGATGATTATATATAAGACTGGCATAAAATGACTGATAATAATGATAAAAGATTTTGTAGGGAAGGAAAGTAAAAGCTCTTTAGATCCCTTAGAGGAAATAAAGAATAGTATTTTTTTTTATTTGTAATTTTCCTTGGTTTTATCGAAGTATTTTCTCGATTTGAAACCTCTCCTCTAGCCTGCCTCTCCCTCCCACTTTTCTTCTTCTTATTATCTGCGGTAGCATGGCCGTCTTACACTTAGCTGTGCCCCTTTCGAGCTAGGACTGCACGGGAAACCATGTAAAACCCCAGTCGCACAGCCGGCCGATTGTGCAGTGCCCTAATGTATTCATCTGTCCCACTGACTAGATGAATACACTAAGCCGCCACACCGTGCCTGCCGCCCGTAATTGTTGTGCGAGCGAGATGTTCCTAAGCGGTCACCCATCCAAGTACTAACCCAGCTCAACGCTGCTTAGCTTGGATGTCCGCCGGAGCAACACCTCGCCCGC